>JAQBSW010001006.1:0-155137 GCA_029291075.1 Eudiplozoon nipponicum | reverse complement strand
AAAAGGAAAAAACGAACAGAGGCCCCGTTGGCCTTTGATGACAATGTATTATTATTTCAACACAGAACAGCGTCACTCCTTCCAAAAATTGAAATTGTCCTGTAGGGAAGACGAACAGAGGCCCCGTTGGCCTTTGATGACAATGTATTATTATTTCAACACAGAACAGCGTCACTCCTTCCAAAAATTGAAATTGTCCTGTAGGGAAGACGAACAGAGGCCCCGTTGGCCTTTAGTGCCAATGAATTATTATTTTCAACAGCAAGAATAACACACTGCTTCCAAAATTTGAAATTTTCCTTTAGGGAAGACGAACAGAGGCCCCGTTGGCCTTTAGTGCCAATGAATTATTATTATGCTCACACCACAAATTCACGAAAATATGCCCAACAAAATTCCCAGAAAAACCAGGATCAGGGTAAAGAAAACGCAAATGTTAGTCGATTTATCCCAAACAAATGAAGAAGAAAGTCAATTTATTTATACCAAAAAAAATCAGAAAAATAATCAATATCCTGGCGCGGTCGCCAATTTTGTAAACGCCCCGGCTTCAAGTAAATGCCGTACGACGTTACAAACTCGGTTAAGGTGCTCTGAATAGAGATTAGTTACTGATATGGGGGCCCTTAAGAGGGCCGGGTAATGCGTTCGCCTGAAGTCTTCAGAGTTGAAGATGTCCTAGAGCCTTGGGTGGACTCTGGTTGAGTTTTTGCTCCCGTGGTTGAGCTGTGATCGCGTTGTGGATGGTGTCCTGCAGGTCCTGCACTCAATTGGCTCGTCTCTCCGGTATCCCGCAACAAGATGAGTAGGTATTGACAGCCGACAGAGCGCACACGTATTGACAGCCGACAGAACGCACACGCGTGAAGCAGGTAGAAGGCAAATGCCACAACTGACTTGCATGGTAAATTACCGTGCTTAAATAGCATGCAATATGTGTACTTGCATACTATTGGTTAAACGTGGTTAGACGTGGTTAAACGGCAATTTGCTTTTTTCTCATTGGTGCAACGTAAATAAATTTGAATTTAATTTACGCAATATGTCGGCGATTGATTTGTGTCGTTACAACCTTATTGGGATAGATTTTTATCAGTTATACCCTAGAGTTAAAACCAAAGACCCAAAGTAATGGACGTGGCCCGCAGGCAGTGAAAAATAATGAGACTGGAACCACAATGGTTGGATAATTTCGCCAATTCAGACGATTTGTCGCCGATGACTTAGCAGAGGTTATCGAGAAACACCTAGCAGTGTTTCTACAGTTTAATGCTATGTATAATTGGCTGAAGACAGTAATATAACACCAAATCAAGTTGATGACACCGTCGTCCTTTTTGCCTAAGGCTCAACCATCAGCGCTGCATATGCGACAACTCGCTATTATAGAGCTTCAGCGAATGATGGAGGAAGCAATTTGAAGACGTTCAAATTCCAAATTTGTATCTACAATAGAGATAGCTTCCAAACATGTACAAAGATAATTGCGGGTTTTTGGTAATTATCGACTGTTGAGCTTGGTAACAAAAGGTGATTTGGGTTCTTAACCAAATAAGAGTATTTTGCTCATGGATATAAAGAATTATGTTTTTTACACCATGTTAGATCAGAAGAAAGCGTACTATCAAGTACCCGTTGAGGTTGACACTACACCACTTACCACGGTGCGATTTGCATGCCATTTGGAATAAATAAGGCAAGTCAGACATTCCAGCCTCTGGTGGAGGAAATTTTTCAGGAAATGTCCATTTCCTCTAGTGAACATAAATGGCATCATCATATGTAGTTAGTTACGGGAAGAAAACCGGGAAAACTTGGACACTGTTATCAAAAACGGAACAATATGGATTGGTTGTCAAACCAGAGAACGGCAAATTTAGTTACTCCGCAGTAAAATTTCTTTGATATTTCACTTCAAAGTAGTAAAATAAATTAATGAGGATAACGTCCAGGCGATTAAAGATGTGGCGCCACCCCAAACTGTACGCCAACCACGTACATTTTTGAGGATGATTAGATATTTCCGTCGTTTTATATCAGGTTTAGCTGTAATTTTTGGATTGTTGACCTCAGATTTGGTGCGTGAATGGAGTACGATCAAGAAGTACTTGCCTATCAATTTTATCAAAAAAACAAGGATAAATTGCAGAGGGCAAAATACCTTTTGAGTGAAATAGCTACTATAACGACAAAGGACTAGATTAAACATTTTAGCTGATCACAGATGTTTCTGATGTAGCCATAGGATCAGTGCTACATTATGGAGAATATTTTATCATCAAGCCGATAGAATTTTATTGTAGGAAACTCTGGGTCGTGTAAAGTGATTTGACATGCTTGGGAAAATGTTACTTGTGGCTTCTGTTGCAGTGCTACATTTTGAGCACTATTTGGACGAGCATCAGTTCTCTTTATTGATTAGTCATAAGCCGTTGATAATTATCGAAGGTAAGGCCTACAGACTTAATTATTTTTGACGGGTAAATTCATAAATAATTCGATTAGCAGAATTTGACTTCAACATCTCCCATATTTTGGGAAAAGAGAATGTGGTGGTGGATAATCAGGCAGACCACACGTATCAGACTTACACCGGAACCTAACAGAGCTATTTGTCGGCTCTAATGTATTTTAAAACGATTATTACCAACAATTGTTGGGTTCGCATATTTTTGATCATTTAATGGTTGTATTAGGTAAGAAGTCAGCATACAAACACAAGCAGGTTGAAGATAATAGGTGACAGTGTGAAAAATTCAGGAACCAAACTAGACCGTATGTATCGCTAGACTTAAGAGACAAAATAATTTAACAACTGCATGATTTTGATCGCCCTTCTTTTAAAGTAACTATCAGGTTGGTCACTGATAGATATATATGACAAAAGATGGCGAAATATATAAGGGCTTGGGTGAGAACATGTGCCATTATCAAACTTGCTAATTTAGCGACATAGTTAGTCCGAAGTGAAAATAATTGACAATCCAGCAGCTCGTATTATGCATTTAAACATCGCTGATATAGAAATGATCGAAATCTCTTGTCAGAGAAATCTGCTCACGATGGTTGGTTGAATAAGCCGTCCGTTTTAAGCTGTCATTCCAAAGGTTATGACAGCTCAGAATATTATACTTATGTTCTTGCATAGATGTGTGTCAAGATATTGGGTACCGGTAAATGTAGCTAGTGATTTTAGTAGTCAATTTGCGTTTGAGCTCTTTCTCATGACATTGAATGACATGGGGATTGAAGTGAGGCACACAAATACATACAATCACAGAGGTAATGGTATAGTTGAGAATCTGTACAGAGAATTAAAATCTGCATTTCAATGCAATGAAAGATCTAGTTGGATACATGATTTCACTATGGTTTTACTTGCTAGGCAAAACAGTTACAGAACATAATAAGTACACCCATAGCAGCGTTGTATATGAGGAGTCATTGAGGTTACCTGGAGATCTATTTATGGACTCTTCAAGTTCTCGCGATTAGGCCTCTAGCTCAAAAGATTGGTTTCTAGGACAGCCGAGGGACAAAATGACTCGCTTAGCTTCAAAGAAGATTAAAATTTCAAGGCCAAAATTCTATGTAACTTCATATTTAAAGCTTGCGTCACATTTACACATAAAAACGAAAACAGACGAAACTGTCTGATTCCGTTTTATAAGATTCCATTCAAAGTCAATCGTACGACTGATAAAAATGCGTCCATAAAACTGAACGACACAGAGGAATGCGTAGCACTAGATTGCTGCATTCCACAGTTTATTTGGATGGAGGCATCTTGTGGTACGTTCTGTTACAGCCATATCCATTTTTCTGTATTTGATTCTTCTACTGCAGAATTTTGATAATAATCTATTGAATATTCCTCAAAGTACTTACTTATACATATCTCTGGAAGGATATCAAATTCGTCATAGAATAAATTTACTTGGTTCTCTGTTTATATGGTCTTCACTTTCGTAAATTTAAACTGCAGCAATCTGTGAGACAGTGAGCATTTGCACACCGTTTTAAAAATATAGTTTGAAATCTTATACTGATAGAAAAGTTAACAGCATTAAGAGTAAGAATGCAAAGCTGTTTGTAAATGCTCTTTCCCTATTAACTAATGAGAGTCATAAAGATACCAAGTCCATATCAGTTTTCGTGTGTCTGTAAGAGTCTTTTGTATGCTAATTGATAAATGAATTGGAGTTTAATGTATTAATTTTTCTTTCCAAGACTATCAGATTCATATATGTGACTCCTTGTATCATGCTGTCAGTGTCCTTGTACTAAGGATTAGCCTCAATGTTAAACACAAGCATATATACTTAATTAAGTTTTAGGCAATATGGCTTTGTACATTATACACAACACTGCACATCGAATGTTTAATCTAAAAAGAAATTCGACGCAAAAATCAGAATAAGTAAATTGCTTGTTCCTGACCGTTTTCAATATGCTCGAACAAGAAAATATGCTCGTGGTAGCAAGAGTATATTGTAATGATCAATTTTTTTAAACGTTAAAGGAAACAAGATGTTTACTATACGTCAACTAATAAACTCAGGCAAGTCAGACATAACACGTAGAAAACTCAAATGAAGCACAATTCGAAAGCATCAATACTAAAAATAGTTTTGCTAAAATATGTTCTCGAATTTAGAATGAATATTTTCTTTTGTTAAATATCCGTTTTTGTCATCCACGATTGCTTAAATTACAAATATTTTTTTAACTTTATTTTAGTTGGAGCAAATATTTTACTGTACAAGTTGATCTCAGGACTTAGAAAAGTTAAGCTCATGTTAGGTGCAGAAAAAGATGAGTAATTTAGTTGTTCTAAATTTGGTGATCATTCGAAATGTATTGGAAACACGAATTTACTATCACATGTGTCATCACAAAGGTCGCAATTGATTGGTTTATAGATAGGTTGATTTATATTGGTCTAGTATCAGTCAGTGAAATTACGCATTCTATTTAAACTACATTGCAAGATTTTTTAGATATTCTAACGCCACGGATAAAAGAAAATGCCGTGCGACGCTACTAAGAATACCAATAATGAAACGGAAAGTAGATGGCTCTTAACAGGGCCAAAAGCAATTCACCGGAAAATTCCGTAAAAGATAGTTTGTATCAGCAGTGCTTAAGTGTCCAGAAGTCCTTCTAGACACTAGATCTTTCTGCTCTGTTCGTTGGCTGGTGATCCTTTGAATAAATGAACATTAATAGGTAGTAGCAGGTGGTGTTACTTGCTGTTCGAAGGCTTAGATTAGTCTTGTTGAAGACCCGCAGCAACACCAATAAAGTGCCACAGGTAGAAATCAGTTTTATGGATGATCAAGAAACTGATCTTTGAATATAAGTGTCACCACGCTGTTCTGTTCGTAGGAAGGGTGGTGTTTTTGCATGTTTACTGGGAGTCGCGAGGTTTACTGAGAATAGTGAAGGCGATGGTAGTTGTAGTGAGACAAGTGCTTCTGCAATAATATTTTATTTTCCTTTTACATGAAAAATACCGAATGGCCTTTCATTTAGACGTGACAGTTGCTTTTCTACTCTGGCAGGGTACATTACAACGGTTGAAGTCGCATTTCAATGAGCGCTAACTAATGGAGCATGTTCTGCAAAAACAACAAGTCTGCTACTGCCTATGATGCTAATGAAACGACGTACTGCGTCATAGATGGCAAGAAGTTCTCGACCGAAAGTGTCAAACCTAGTTTCTACTGGTTGTAGAGTATGAGAGTAAAAACTAATAGGCTTCCGACATCCGTCGATCTCTTGTTCAAAATTGGCAGAATTTGCAAATTCAAAAGTATCGGTTGTGAGTATAAAAGGTCGTTGGATGTCTGGATGGATGAGCATTGTGGGAATTACTTTCGAGTTCATGGCAAGACGGAGTAATTCCTCGTCTTTAAGTGCCTACATAACTAAAAGTTCTTTCGATAGGCCGAGAAGAAACTTGCGATTGTAGTTCAGAACTCCAAATAATTTCTGTAATTCCTTCAAAATAACGCAATATTCTTGATTGAATTGGCTTTAGCCGGAAAAGGTTTTATAACTTGAAGTTGCATTTTTCGTTTTGTCACAATTGATCTCGAGTTCGTGATCTGATAAGTGTGATAAGACATTTCGTAGTTGCTTGGCATAAGAATATAGGTCTGGACTAAAAATATTGTCTCCAAGATATAACACAGAATAATCGGCGTCATCGCGGTGTATCCTGTCCACGAATCTATGAAATATCTGAGAGGCACATTTGAGATCAAAATGCAGGTAAATTATTCAAAAAGGCCAATAGGACTAATGGCTGCAATTTTCTCAATATCTACTGGCGCTAAAGGAATGTGGTGGTGCGCTTGTCTGCGGTCAAATACTAAAAAGTAATTTATACCGCTGAGTTTTTCAAACAAGGTGCATATTTGGAAATTGGGTATGTATCGGATTTGGCCACAGAATTGAGCTTATGATAATATCCACAGGCTCTGCTTGATCCGCTCGATTTAGAGACCAAGTGTAATTGTGATGCCCAAGAACTTTTTGATGGTCTGATTATTCCCACCTCCAATAGTCTTAAAATCGCTTCTTGAGCAGCTTTCAGTTTTGGCTGGAATTAGCGGTCTCATTTAAATTCGATAGGTTATCCTGTTGTGATTATATGTTGCATCATCTCTGCGATACTCATCTCTGACTTTCTGAGATTGAACAACGACTTATGTTCTCAGAGTTCCTGTGAAATTTCTGTCGATTGATACACTAGAGATGGCTGTATGACCTGTAAATCTAAACGTTCGAAGCAAACGTATAGAAACTTTGCTTAATTACGATGGAGCAGTCAATGATATTTGATTAGCATAATCAACCATAAGCTGATATTTGAACATAAAATCAAAGCTTATCATGTTGTATGAGACCTTGGCGATGATGAAGTTGTAAACATATTCACGTCGTAAACCTATGTTAAGCGAGCGATGCCGACAAACAAAAGCTGGAATTGGCTCCCCTGTAGCTGGTGCGAGTAGAACAACTAGAGATATCTCTGTCCTAGATTTGCCATTGAAAACAGAATCTGCTGCTTCTGTGTCTACGATGAATCGAGAATTCGCACAATTTCATTTAGTTGTTTGGCCGGATCATATAGGCAAATAGGCTGGTCATTGCAAATGACATTATGAGACTTTCTGTTTTCGTGACATATCGTATGTGGAAGAAAGAAGTAAACATAAACTGCAGAATTAGTCGTTTGAAAGTTGAGATTTTTTGTGCGTGAAGTGTAGAAGCTGTTGCATTGTTGATGCTAGTGGTCGGCTAAGGAAGGAAACTGACAGCCATTTGGTAAATTCTCCGAAAAATGCAGGCAATTTCGACAATTAAAGAAATACTTTTGGTGATTATAGCACAAATTTATTGGGGAAAATTGTCTAAATAATCAAGTTATCTCGATTATATTTTATAATGATACAGATGGGGTTGATCAGTGATTTTATTAGAATGTGTTGTGTCTATGACTCATCTTTTAAGGATTTAAGTCAAATCTCAAACTGATCTCCCTAACGAAAAATAGCCTAACGTCATCAGATATGAGATCTGCGGATGAAATTAGCTTACAGGACATTAAAACTAGGCGCAATAAAAAAGAATAAAAGGTATTTAAAAATATTAAATTAAAACACACTTGTATAACGGCTCAGAACAATTCGCTGACGTATTGTCTAAATGAAATTCAAATTTCATTTACGCAGAACAAATTAAAACAAGCAAAATTAGTCGTTAACCAATGGCGTGCGAGCTTTCGTTTTTAAATCTATATAAGCACGGTGCATTTACCATGCCTGTCATTAGCACGTCTGATTTCTGCTATGCACTACGTGTGCTTGCTGGCTTGCGTCACATTGACTGTTTGCCCACGCTGACTTCTAGACTAGCATCATATAAGCTGTCTCACCTAGTCACTGGGATTATCTGTCACGCCAATCATGATGCTGCACAACAAGTGAAACGGATCTATCATCTGTTTATTCGACCTCTACGTGTGTCAGTCACTACGGTGTTGCCGCAAATCTCCAACAAAACACAGGAACCCTTCATCTGGTTTCAACGCCACAACGAAGGAACACCAGGCAATCAACCAGAGCCGGCCCTAAGTATCTAGGAGTACTTCTAGGCAAAGCTACACTACCTAAATTTCTCGGCAATTGCCGGAATACGCAATTACTGGTCCTAATAATGGCCACCAACAGTAATTGTTTCCCAGCCTCTACGGCCCTTAACCTATTTTTTAACGTCACACGGAATTTACTTGCAGACGGGGCTTTTACACTTGCTCTATAAATTTTAAACGCTAATGGATTAGCGCTTACCAAAATCTGCTTCCTCTGTTTGAACACGAATTGAACGCAGAAAATGATAAAAAGCACGTAGGCGAGAAAAGTATTTTGATATATTGAACCACAGAAGGCTTTAACAGAGGAATATTCAAAGCTTGTGTCAAAGATTATGCAGGATGGAAAAGAAAGGTTGATCCTATGATAAAAATATGTGTAGTAAATGTGCTTCCGTCAGTTGTTTAATATACGCCAATAATCATCGTCCAGAAAAAATTATAATTCAAATGTTTGCTTAATGATTTGTATTACAAAACCAAGTTACAACAACGGGACTGCTGCCTGATCCTGGCACAGTTGTTAATGTAATGTCTCCGGTAAAAAAGTGCCGTGCGATATTATTAAGATGACCAATACTGAAACGGAATGAGCAATTACTGTGAATGGCCCTTTACAGGATCAGGAAAACATTCATCGGTAAATCAGCGTAGGTGAAAAGCCACTATGCGAGCAGACAGCACGCACACGTAGCGCACAGCAGAAGGCAAACCCGATGACTGACTGGCATGGTAAATTCACGTGCTTAAATAATTTTGAAAACGAAAGCTCGCAATCCATTGGTTAACGGCATATTTAGCTTGTTTTAATTCGTGCCGTGTAAATTGAATTTGAATTAAATTTACGCAATATGTCGGCGAATTGTTCTTAAGCCGTTAAGTAGAATTATCAAAGCAGAAAATTTAGTTGCTGTTCGAAGGCCAAGACTAATCTAGTTGAAGATCTGCTACAACGCTAAGATGGCTGGCATCCGATCAATAGTTGATCGATTTCGTAGGACTGGAATCGCAGAAAGAAAGTTGGCCGTGATTGACGACTAGCTGAATTAGTGGCACAGCGTGGTAACTGCAAGCAGAACAGTCGACATAGATAGTCAGTGCAGCAAGGAGAAAGACAGCAATCACAAGTAGAAGGCAAATCAAAATGTGCTGCGTGGTAAATGCATCACGCTTAAATAGATGCGAAGTCGGATATAATTTTTTAGCTGTTATCTTGCGTGATCTCATTTAATTTTGACGTCCATGAAATTATTTGAGCGGTAAGTTGTAGGAAATATCTCACTGTATAAATTGATCGAAGGACCTAGGAAATTTAGGCTTACGTTATGTGCTGAAACAAATGAGGAATATTTTGTTGTTCAAAATTTGATGATCATTCAAATTATATTGGAAATATGCTCGAAAAGCGCAGAAACCGGAGTGGACGTGCCCATGAATTTCTATAATTTTTTAATTTTGAACTGAGATCGAGTTTCCTTTTGTTTTTATTTTTAAATTTTCTAGATTTCTCATCTGATCTCACCACTGAGAAACACTTGGAATTTAATCACATATTTTGCTGGAATTTTTTTACATATATTAAGGACTTGCTTTTATCTTGTCGGAATTTTTTTACATATCTTTTCATTTATTCTCTCTGTTTCTCCATCACACTTCCATAATGAATCAGACATTTTCTTCAGTCTCCACCACCCCTTTAACTCAGAAGCTGCTTACTAATCTCGCTGACCTCCAGCAACAGATGGCAGATGTCAAGCGATCGCTTGGAGCATTATCGGATAACCTCTCTCTACACATTTGTTGCGCCAACCTGATGATTTCTTAAATGGTGTTACGCGGAATGTTACTTTACGAAATCACAGTAAACGCAACCTCTTCCCTTGGTCTCCACACTCCTCAATTTCTAACGATGCCCTGTCTTCATATTTAATCCGTCATTTATGAGACAACTTCCATTATCTCAAAGAGGTTTCCTCCGGCAATGTTCGTGCTTTTGTGTTTTCTTCCCACAAAAGGCTGTCCAACGATGAGCTCATTCAATTAAAATCTCGACCATCATTTATATCGACAGGCAAAGTCAAATTAAAGCGTGATTCCACTTTACCAAAAAGAACTGTAGAACAAGCGCGGACCTCTCCACCAGACACCGCCTCCTCCCTTGAAACTAGACATGCCTATCCCGGCTGGAGCAACCCAAAGATACGCCGGTCATATTACGGAGGCATTCCCGGTGATGCTCCTTCCTCTGGATCCATCATTTTAACTACCTCTCGATTTGAAGGACTCCTCTTCACCACAAACTCAACCAGCGCGACCATTCCCACCCAACAAGCGCAAGATTTACCGCGTCGTCGTGGCCGAACACGCTGCTTAAACACCCTCAACAACGGCCATCCTCCTCCATTATCCAGGACCAGTAAAAAAATCCTTAAGTTAAGTCGTTATCACGACGGTGATGAGGTCCTGAAACCCACAAAACGAAAGACCATCACCACCCCTCGAGCCATCGATTCTTCCCCCATAACGTCCTCCTCCAAACTCATTGATACCACACAGGACAGTCGTGATTCTGCACCCGTTCAGAACTTGCCCCCTCCAACCCCCACATCACTGCTCCGAAGTAACACATCGAGCACAGATAATTCGCCTCCATCCTGTGTTCAAATCCTTCAATTACCTCGCTCGCCTGATAATAGCGAGACTAAGTAAATCCAGTTCGATGCTGGTCACTCCATTCTTGTCAACAAGCAGTCAGTAACCCTTATCAGCCCGAGGTCTCGCTCCGATCGTCAGTGGAAAGCACCTGCCCGCTTCTCCTTCCCGGTCTAACAGATCCCTTCCAGCAATTCTTATCAACTGTAAATCGCTTACGCCAAAAATCAAACAACTGCGATCATTTTATCCTCTAACGGGCTAAACATGTGCTTTCTTGTTGAAATGTGGCCGTCCACTTCCGTTCATTGCGATGATCTTTTCCTCGTCAATGGTTACACTTTCCTTCTAAGTGACAAAATGCCTGGTCGTGGGGGTAATGTGGCTGCTTTTGTCTGTTCATTTCTCATGCCTGTCTACATCGAACTCGCAAGGATTAGATTTCTGTTCATCTCAGTTGCTGATTCTAGACCAAAGCTTATCCGATTTCGGTGTCTACAGACCCCCAAACCTCTCAATAATTGATGACACCCTTGGGGCTCAACAAATGTTCACTTTATTCTCTCAACACTGCGATCAATACATCGTTGTGGGTGACCTTAGCCTTCTTTTGGCCAACTGGCATAATATAAATACGGAAACTATTCCGTTGATTTGGATCTTTTCGGACAACCTCCTAAATGAATTTGTGCATTTCCATACACAAGGGAACAACCAGCTTGATTGTGTCCTCTCCAACAATGACGTGACCAATGTTCAGTCTCGGGAGATCTTCCCTAATCTCGACCACTGTCACGTATCCTTTCTTATTCCTCTTTTATCCTCTATCCCTAAAACGAGCATTCAGACTTTCAGGCAATTCACCAATTAAGAAGAGTTTAGTCGACACCGTGACGCAGTTAATTGGAGTAATCTTATTCTCCCAGACAACCTATCCCCGTATATTTCTGATGTTTATAACATCCTATCATCCCACTTTATTTCTTTCACCTCTATTCAACAAATTCATGCGGTGAACAAGTTGAACGCCTTGTTTAAAGCACTCGACAACCTTGCACACAATTCTAGATTGCGCACAATATCACTTGTTGGCGCTCTCGCTCTCTGACGTATCGATGATCACAGTAAACAGATAATCAACAAATGAACGAAATGCATCCGCAATGCGCCCAACTCTTGGAAAAAGTTCGCAGTCCTCAAACACCAATTACTACAAAATTCCATTACCTCATACATACATCTTCCCCAGGAATGGCTTAATTCGACAATCTCTCCTTTTCCAAAAAATGGTACATCGTCAGTCTCCTCATTCAAAGATCTGCGTCCGATTACTATCATCCCTTCTTTTACTAAAAACCTTCGACAGGGTCTTGTATAACTTAATCTACTCTTTCATCAAGTCTCGAGATAACTTCTGCCTCCCCGACTATCAACATGGCTTCCTGAATGGCCGCTCCTCTTCCACCATCTTAGTCAGTGTCCTTGATCACTGTTATTCCTCTATCTCTGAAGGACATGAATGCACTCTTCTCTTCCTAGATGTCTCCAAGGCTTTTGATTCACTGTTGTTCTCGGCAATTGAATCCGTCTTGTTTAGTTTTGGTATTTGCGGCAAAGTCCTCAATCTTATCAGATATTAATACAGACACCGTTACACAACTGTAAAAGTCGGAAATAGTCGCTCTAGGTCAGCTCTTATCCGATTTAGAATTCACCAGGGCTCCGTACTTGGTCCATTATTATTCAACCCAACACTCGCCCAAGTGCAGGTTGAGGACAGCCTATTCATGCCATTCAAATATGTAGATGACATGGTAGTTGTATTCAGCAAACCCAAAGCATCCAACTCCGCCCTACCTCTGATCACTCAGCATTCATCTTCATTACACCCGCAGCTTAGCACAATCGGTCTAAAATTGAAACCCGATAAGACTCGTTTGATGAAACTTACGTCTGACCCATTGTGTTCTCTCCCAGATACAAATTAACCCCTTGAAATTGAATTAATTGACACGGCCAAGTACATTAGAATCACTTTTTCTAAATCGCTAGACTTCTCCCCACATCTTCAACATATTACCTCCAAATTCTTCAAGTGGACCCGTTTAATCTGCTTCAAGAATAACAATCCCACTATCCAACTCACATTGTTTAAGGTCTATGTCATACCCCTCATATCATAAGCTAGCGAATTTTATTGTCCCCTCACTATAGCCTCTTTTACGCCATCTAACAGATTTCTTCCAGATGTTAAGAGAAAGTCTTCCCTCAAAGTCAGAATTATCGGGAACGCTTACTCCTGGCTAACCTTCTTCCGCTATGGTTCACCTGTCACTTACGAGTCATTTCTTTCGTTCATAAGATCACAGCTAGCCTATCACTAACAAATTTCTCTCACTCAAGTCACCACTATGCTACACACCATAGCAACTCTTCAATCTAAACTAACCACACTCCCATTATATTTAATAAAATCTATCTCTTTTCCAAAGCCACAAGTGTATTCAACGCTCTTCCCGTGGAAAAAAAGCTCCTATCCCATCACGAATTTGAAAGGCGGCTCACAATCACTCCTTTAACAAATTCCTAGGCGATACATCTGATTGGAATCGAAACTGGTTCCTCCTTAACCCATAAAACTTCTTTCTATCGCTAGAATATCATCCAGTTTGGAGCGTAAAGTCTCTTCTGGCTAGCCCCCCCTCCCCTTTCTACCATCCGACTCTGACTCTCAAACTCTAATAAGGACTCACCGATACCATTTCTATTCTCGTTTTCATTCTTTTGTATTCAAATATTGATTTCTATGCCATAATTTTCTTTACTAAATCTCTTCTTTTTGTTTCAGCAAACAATCGGAATCTCAAAAAGCCTACTGGACCATCTAGCATTCATCGGACGCTGGTTCCTCCACGCTTTCCATAAGCCGCACCCTCGCTCAACTGAAGTCAATGATCCCTGAACGCGACATTGGCGTACAGACTCTTCTATCTAGTCGATCCTTCCTAGTCCAATGGAATCTCCATTCTATCAGAACGATCTATTACGAAGTTGATGAAAGCACTTCTATTTCTCAACTTCCTACTCCCCTATACTTATATACTTACATAATTATATTCAACTTTACATATCCTACTTTTGATTTGTACCTCATCATTTCAATTGTTAGGCCTGTTGGCCTTTGTTGCCAAATAAATTTTTAAATTATATTACTATTGTAAACGCCCCAGCTTCAAGTAAATGCCGTACGACGTTACAAACTCGGTTAGAGTGCCATAAAATAAAGAGTTATGTACTGTTAGGGGCCCTTAACAGGGCCGGTCTTGCGTTCTCTGGCAAATGCCGAGAAGGTCCGTGTGAAGGCGTCCAGAAGTGCTCCTAGACTCTTGGATGGTTGACTTGGGTTGTGGTTCCTTCTGTTGTGGCGTTGTAATCTCGATGGGTAACTTCGTTGAAGTTCTGCAGTAATTGGCTCGTCTCTCTAGTTGTACAGCAACAAGATTGGCGTTACTGATGTTGCCAATGTTGGTGAAGCCAATCCAAAAATCAGTGTAGGTGATGACAGCAGACAGCACGCACACGTAACGCACAGCAGAAGGCAAACGCAACAACTGAACTGCATGGTAAATTTACCGTGCTTAAATAGCCATGTCATAGAAATATATGGCTACTTGCACACTATTGGTTAACGGCAAGTTTCGCTTTTTTCTCATTGGTGCAGCGTAAATCGAATTGAATTTAATTTACGCAATATGTCGGCAATTTATTTGTGTCGTTACATCACTTTCCTCTCTGAAAAAAAAGAAAAAAAATTCCTCTCTGCGAGATAAGAAATGCATGACAGAGTTCGAACCATGTTAAGCAAAAAAATATTGTACCATAAATGCTGGGCTTAAGTATGCTTGTTGGTTGCTTCAACAATGATATGATGCCAAGTAAAAACTAGGAATTGCTACACAAATTGTTAGCTCTAGTGGTCGGTCATACCGCGTGAGGCAAAATAGAGCAGTGTAAGATTTGGGAGCCGCAGCGTGAAGATTTCGAGGTAAATCGCCTCTGAAGTTGCCAGGTTTAAGTTAAAGCCTAGGCAGGCTGGATCGTCGTCAATGTGTTTGTATACGACCAAAGGAGCTAGAATGAGTGCTCGACGTTGTGGTCATGATATTTGTAGAGTGGTCTTTGTGCAATTGATGAAGTTGAGATATGCATTGAAAGTGGCCTGTACCATGATATGAAGCTGATCACTACTTAGTGTTGTTACACGAAAGCGTTAGCTCCAAGTAGCTGGTCATACCAAAATAGGCAGTGTGATGTCATGTGTGAGAAATACATTATAATGTAAAAATATATACATTAAAATCAAAGGTAACTGCATAAAAATATGTACATGAACATTGCCTCAGAGACGGCATAATACCAAAGAACTGTTCAAAAATGCTACACAATTGTTAGCTAAGAACAGCTGGTTATGCCACGTGAGACAAATACGAAAAATAACGTAAGGTTAAAAAAAATTTTGATAGTTAATGTTAATGTTTTAAAAAAAATTAATTACGCGTTATACAAAGCAGGATATTGAGATTGTGAGCAGACGGAGCCTGAGACGTGTGTAGAAGGTTGAACGCTCTCAGAATCAGGTGGTTCGATAAACGGTTTCAACCTGTCTATGCTTACTGATGTCGGTGTCGCGCCTTGCATAATGATGAAGTATTTTGGTTGTTTGAGCAAAATCGGGTAAGGACCGCGATACTTTGGTTGTAGTGGTGCAACAGCAGTGTCGTTGCGAACGAGTACTCTCTTGCAGCTGTGGAGCTGCGGGTGAACGAAGACTGGACGAGGCGTATGTCTCGGCTGCTGTTCAGACATGTTACCGAAATGAAGTCGAAGGCGGGTAGCTTCGTCTTGTGGGTCATCTTGTGCCGGTAGTAGACGTGGGAGCTGACTAGGCAGGCGTAGATCTATGCCATACAAGAGTTGTGACGCAGACGTTTTAATGGATTCACGAGTACGGGAACGCATGGCAAGCAGAACTAAAGGTAGTGCATCGACCCAGTTGCCATTAATGGACGAGGATGCTAAAGCAGCTTTGAGTTCCCTATGCATTCTCTCTACCATGCCATTAGCTTGGGGATGGTAGACAGTCGTCTGGCGTAAGATGCATCCCATGTACCGCAAGGTGGTTTTAAAACGATCAGATGAGAAGCAAGTGCCTCTGTCCGTGATGACCTCATTGGGAACACCATAATTGGATATCCATGCAGAGATAAACCCGTTAGTTACTTCGTCTGCAGAAATGGTGCCAAGAGGTAATGCCGCAGGCCACCGTGTAAATCTATCAATCATAGTTTGAAGGTAGCTGAAACCTTGAACCTTTGTCAGATGAACTATGTCGATGTGGACGATGGCTAGGCGAGAAGTAGTTCGAAAATGTTGCAACTTAGAACGAGTGTGTCGTGTGATCTTGTTTTTCTGACAAATTGCACACTCTGAGACCCATCGTTTAACATTCTGCCTAAGTCTGTGACCCCAGAAACGATCTGTGAGAAGTCGGACAGTCGCTTGGCTTCCTGGGTGAGAAATTGAGTGAATTGAGTCGAAAACTTTTCTCTGAAGGCTGGTCGGCAGAACTGGCTTGTTGGGCTGCGTACCCGTGAAGTAAACAATTGGTAAGCCTTCCCAGAGACGGCATATGAACTTGGTTGGGTGACGGGCTATTGATCTTTGAATGTGAATGTCACCGCGTTGTTCCGTTCGCAGGAGGGATGGCGTTAGTGCAGGTTCACTGAGTGTCACGGAGTTGACAGTGAATGGCGACGGCGAAGGTGGTTGTAGCGAGACGTCTGGCCTGGAAAGGGCATCTGCAATGAAGTTCTGTTTGCCCTTGACGTGAAAGATGTCAAATTGCCATTCGCTTAGACGTGAAAGCTGTCTTTCCACTCTGGCAGGGTACTTGGCGATAGATGAAGTTGCGTTTCGAAGTGCGCTAACTAGTGGTGCATGATCTGTGAAAACAACAAATCTGCTACTGCCAATGATGCTGATAAAATGGCGCACTGCGTCGTGGATGGCGAGGAGTTCTCGGCCGAAAGTGTCGTATCTCGTTTCTACTGGTTGGAGAGTACGCGAGTAGAAACTGATAGGCTTCCGAACTCCGTCGATCTCTTGTTCCAAATTGGCTCCAATAGCGAATTCAGAAGCATCTGTCGTGAGTAGAAATGGCTTTTCAAAATCTGGATGCGTTAGCATTGTGGCATTTGCTAACGAGTTGATGGCAAGTCGAAGTAATTCCTCGTCTTTGGATGACCAAGCAATGATAGAATTCTTGCTAAGTCCTTTTCAATTCCGCAGGTGCCTGCACAAAGGATAAAGTTGTCTTGAAAGGCCCGGAAGGAACTTGCGATAGTAGTTTAGTACTCCCAGAATTTTCTGAAACTCGCTAACAGTCTTCGGTGACTTGATATTCTTGATTGAATTCGTCTTTGACGGCAAAGTTTGAACACCTTGTGGCGTGATACGATGCCCTTAGAATTTCACGGATGTAGTTGCAATCTGCGTCTTGTCACATATGATCTTGAGTCTGTGGTTGGATAAGCGTGAGAGGACATTTCGTAGATGCTTGGCATGAGATTCTAAGTCTTGACTGAATACCATTATGTCATCGAGATATGACATACAATAAGCAGAGTCGTCGCGAAGTATGTTGTCCATGAATCTTTGAAAAGTCTGTGTAGTACACTTAAGTCCAAAAGGCATGTAAAGATATTCGAAAAGGCCAAATGGAATGATGACTGCAGTCTTTTCAATATCCTCTGGTGCTACCGGGATGTGATGGTAGGCTTGTCTGAGGTCAATCACTGAGAAGAAATTGCTGCCGTTGAGTTTTTCAAGTAAGGTGTTAATATTTTGAATAGGATATGCATCAGATTTTGTCACTGAATTTAGCTTACGGTAATCTCCGCAGGCTCAGTACGATCCGTTTGATTTGGAAACTAAGTGCAGTGGTGACGCTCATGAACTTTTCGATGGTCTGATGATTCCCTCTTGGGCAGCTTTCAGTTTAGCAGGGGCCAGTGATCGCTTCTTGAGTGCAATAGGTTGGCCTTCTGTGACTTGTTAAGGTCAAAAAGCGACTTGTATTTTTGAAGAGCTGCTGATATCTCTGCAGAATGATGCACTGGGGTTGGCTGAATGAAATGTAAGTGTCCAAAATCTTTGCTCAAGTCCGGTGGAGGGGTCGATGATATTTTGATTAGCAAGATCAACAATGAGCCGAAATTTCAGAAGGAAATCAAGGCCTATTATATTATGTGAGACCTTGGCAATGATGAAGTTGTGAGAAAATTCACGTCGTAGACCTATGTTGAGTGTGCGGTACCGGCAGCCATAAGTAGATATGGGCTTGCATTTAGCTGTTGCAAGAAGAACGCCTAGTGACATCTCGGCCATTGAATCACCCTTGAGAACTGAGACTGCCGCACCTGTGTCTACGATGAATTCTTCGCCGTTGGGCTGTTTGGTCGGGTCATGCAAACAAGTAGGCTGGAAATTGCGACCGGTGTCATCCGTTTGGCTCTCTATGTAGAAAATTCGGCGTGGACGAAAAGAATCGACAGGAATGTCGGATTGTAATTGGTTTCTTCCCTGTGATGTCGTTGATGCCGTTGGTGCACAGTAAGTACGGTCTTCTACTTCCTGCGCCAGACGTTTCCCGATCCTGATGCACCCTTGCACCTGTGTTCTGTTGTCCTTTCCGTCAACTGTGGAAATTGACGCTCATTCGGAAATTCTTCGGAACAACAAAGACAGACTTGGCATGAATAAAAAAACTTCTGGTGGTTATAACATCAGTTCTTTGGGGCATATCTGTTAAAGGATTGCGGGGATCTCGATCGCCCCCTACCGTTATAATTAGGTTAAGTAATGAATTTTGGTCAAGCATTCACTTGATTTAGCTCGAATTTTGTTATGGCTAATCCTTCTAGAACTTTAGCCATGTTCACTACTGTCCTCTCTAAAGAGGAGAGCCTATCATCTTGCGGGGGTGAACAAAAGGATGACGGATTCACCTTAGGTTCCAAAATCCTATATTCTAACTCACATCTCTCAGATAAGTCATCTATAGAGAGAGTGGTGGGAAGCTGTCTGGCGAATAGTTATAATGCTTGTGGAAGACTGTTTATAGAAAAGAACTTAGCCTCATGGTCAGAAATATTGGTTTTATACAAACGTTTCCGTAATTCCCTCAAAATCTCGATGGGGCCAAGGTTTGTCATGTCCAGCTGTGCGTATTTATTTATTATTTGCTCAGTTTCTGTGGGCCTAAGCAAGGATTCTACTTCATTTTGTAGGCCAAAAATGGGATTAGGTAGCTTCCTAATGGCCTCAAGCGTAGGATAAATCCGTCACTGCAATTCAGAAGGTAGTTTAGCAAAATCCTTTGACAGTTTTTGATGACTGTCATAATCAGGAAACGGGGAGAAAGCGGAGTCTACGCGCATAAAGAATAGTTCACTATCTCCATCCCAAACAGGAACATCAATATCTAAAATTGGACCTGAAATTCTAACAATCTTACGAAATCTTAAAAGCATAAATTTATAAGCAAGATATAAATTTATAAATAAACTCAAATGAAACGCTTACCCATAAGCAGCTTCCACGGTTGAAAGAGAATCTTCAGCATTTGAATGAGCGCAGAACACAAATGAATTAGTTACTTCACAAAACACGTCACAGTAACAGATTCCAAAATTGAAATCTTCCGCAGTTAAGTCTGTCGAGTACGTACGGTGCAGTTTTGTACGTAGGAAAATTGAATAGAGCATATACCCAATAAAAATTCCCCAGAAAACTACGAATTTAGAGAGAACACATATTCCCAACAAAATTTCTAGAACACCATGACTAGAGTAAAGAAGACGTATACAAAAATGTTAATCTACTTTTATCCCAAATAAATGAAAAAGAAAGTCAATTTTATTTATACAAAAAAAACCAGTACAGTACTTAGTATCCTGGCGGGGTCGCCAATTTTGTAAACGCCCCAGCTTCAAATAAATGCCGTACGACGTTATAAACTCGGTTAAAGTGCCATAAAATAAAGAGTTATGTACTTAACAGGGTCGGTCGTGCGTTCTCTGGTAAATGCCGAGAATGTCCGTAAGTGTGAAGACGTCCAGCTCGATTTGACTTGGGTTGTGGTTCCTTCTGTTGTGGCGTGGTAATCTTGATGGATGACTTCGTTAAAGTTCTGCAGTAATTAGCTCGTCTCTCTTTGTAAATGACCGAGAGAACAATTCTCGTCAGCCGCTGCGGTCATCAACTGCTGAGCCAACCCAAATTACTCAGTAATGCTAAACCCGACCCGTCCACATAGACTGACTTAATACCATGGACTGTTTTTCCACTGTTGGTACAATTAGATAAATACAAGAACGCAATTAGTCTATAGTATACATGTCCGACTATAAGAGCGAGTCGGAAATAGGAAGATAGACAAAATTGTAGCGTTATAACAGATGTCGACAGCTACGATGTGGAATGTGCCGATGTTACGACCACGGACCAGACCGCTTCCACGACGTGAAATGGTTTCGCTTCAGTTATTATTCTGCTTCACTTTGGTGAATTACATGGTGACTTCTGTTAATTCTGTATTGAGGTTTCTTAATTGGACGTCAAACTGGGTTGGGCAGAAATTTCGAAATCATCCACAGAGCTCATACAATATTTGCACAAAGGGTAATACAGAATGCACAATAAAATAACATCTGTAAATCTTGTTGCGGCCAATATGGTATAAGTCAGTAAGTAGTAAAGGTAAACCGAGAGTGCGCTCGACACCTTCGAACAAAATAAATCCTGTCATTTGTTCATGGCACTTGGTCATGAATTGAAGAAGGCAGTTGACTAGGCGCATTGGTAGATAGGAAACGGCCCACAATATCAATTCATACTATGAAGACAAGTCAGCTATATGATTAGGAAGCAACTTGTGATGGATCGACGGGCGTTAACCATTAAACATGTGATATCTAATTAGATTATTTCAATATTAATTTTTAAAAATGAAACTGCTGCATTGTATTTTTTTTAAACAGAATGACACGGTTCCGGTTTTAAACATACTATAAGTAATAATCAATCATCGAAAAACCGATGCATGCCTAATCGAATTAAATTTCATACAAAGTTATTGTAGTAAACGTTGAATAATTTTTTAAAACATCAGTAAACATGCGCTGAAAATTATAATGATAAGTAATGGTTACATATGCATATATATGAACATGACCAGAAATCCAAATCTACCACAAATGGATTCCATAACAACCTGTCAATAACACAGAATTAACGAGACCGCACCTCACTGAATAATGTTTAATTTCAGCTACTACAATTTTTGTTCACATAACGGTCTCTTGATTAGTGCGAGTATTGTATGGTGCGATTAAGTAACCTATATTTCAAAGACGTTTAAAGCCACAAGATTTCTTATTTATCTTTACGATCAAAACGACCCATCTAAATTGCCTAGATAACCATGGGAGTTTAAGTCAACACGATCTGCTTTTATTAATTAAATGTAACAATTTATTAAGAAGTACTAAGTCCCTCGTGTGAATGTATTCTTTGAGATAAATCATGGCAATAAACTGGCGCATATCGTCCTCAACCTCTATTTTTGAGAACCTAAATAATACAGAAAAGAGACCATTAACACAAGCAATTTTATAGTCACTTATAAAAGAAAAGAGCTCAGATATCCATCTTAGATCTTCGCCAAAAATTTTGACTCAGAAATATTGGAAATTGGGAAATTTTCAAGTATTTAAAATGGATGTGCTCATGTGGGTAATATTCCAGAACTATGAAAACAAAAAAAATTCTTTTCGCGACGATACTGCTTAGAATATTGTCACAGTTATAAGTCGGTCTCGGAGCTGCTTTCCTATCACTCACTATAATTATTGCAAACGTCTTAAATATCCTATGGAAACCAACGTCCATCCACTGAACTGCACGAGGCGCAAGTACCTATACTAACATAAAAAGGCACAATTACGATTCCCGGCAAAGTTGGGCACCTGGTACGCGCGCGCCTTCGTTGGCAAGCAATCTAAGAGCAGGATTGCTGAAATTGTACCAACGTGTAGATGGTGCACAACAGCCTAAGGGCAATTAAACAATAATTGATTGCGCGGATGGTGGTGACAATTCTTTAAATCAAGTTTGCGAGCTTAAAGTAAACACCAGTCGTAGACCAACATAACAAGTACAGTCAAGTACAATATATTCGTGTGTGTTTGTGTAATGCGGTTTGATCCTCGCTTGTCAGTTTGCCGTCGTACTCTGATAATCATGGAAGGTCGAAACGCGTCAGCGCGTGCCACTGTCGGTAGCCTAAGGGCATGCTTGTTCTAAATAAACTATTAGAACTCGAAAAGGGCAATTTGGTGCTCTTTAATCGCTCACAGATAAGTATGATCAAAAAAGTATGATTCAATACTTTATATACCAATATAAAATGGCCGCTTAGCCACTGAGTCATGCAGTAGATAAGCGCAACCAAGCTAATGCGAATGGTGGCCCGTAGCCATAGAAATTCCGACTTGACGACTGGCGGGTTCAAGCTAGTCAACCCGTGATTGGTAGCATGAACCCTGCCGAGCCATAAAGGGACACAGCCATCATCCCGTTTCATGTGAAGCCTTGAGTTTTGCCTAACTGCACTGTAACTTTTGTTAAATGTTTAGTGGCGGAATGAGAGGAAGCGTTCCAGACGTGAGGGGCAAGTTTTGGCGGCTGAAGGAAACGTTGGGCACTGGCATCTGGGCAGATAGTGCTCATCAGCCTTGGTTGGCAGATTATCTAGGAGAAGGAAAACTCCAAATACAAACCATCACTTGGAATGGCCGACCTAGTGTTCTTTAACAGCCCACATATAACCATGACATGAACAACTTACAATAATTACATACTGAATCGGCCGTCGCGCAGTATAAAGAGCGTCGCCTTATTTGCTGAGCCGCGCATGGTGGATAAGCGAAAACGGGCTACTGCAGGCAACTCTATCTCCGATTCTGCCTCCTTTTCTTCCCCTTCCTCTTCTCAATCTAACAAGAACACATTTTTTAGATACTATAAATATGGTTGGTTTAGATCATAACACTGAGCCCAATACCAGGTTGCCAAATATCGAAAATGGTTCTAGTAGACGATCATGCATTAAACTTAGATTAGGTTTTAATGTTGGTGCATTTAATGTGCGAACATTAAAACAACTTGGACAGCATGAATCTCTTGCTCGTACGTAAAATAAATTATAAATCGACATATGCTGCGTATCTGAAACCAGAATACAGGATCCTACATGTATTACAGAACTAGTTGCACCATCCCTATCTACGCGTTATTGGCTTCGAACATGTAGTTCCACAGAGTTCTCTCAAGCCGGTAAATGGGGCGTTGGTATTGCCCTTAGCGCGCGAGCTGAAGCTTGCTTAATTTGATCGATCCCTTTAAATACTCGACTGTGTGCGGCACAGAAGAAAGCAAGGGCGTTTTTTACTCCGAATTAAGCTCCTAAGTAAAGCACAAAATTCAGATATAGTTCTGGCTATGGGTGACATGATTGCTTAAGTTTGGCGCTTAAGTAAGACAGAATTTCATTTAGGTGGAAGACACATTCTAAGTTCGACTTACAACGATAATGGTGAACGGCGTTTTGATAGCTGCGCTGAACATAGACTATATTTAAGTAGTACAAACTTCAGGCGTAGTGTTAGACGTTGTGCTTCATGGTGTCCCCCAGCACACGGACAACGGTTGACTCAAATAGATTATCTAGCAAATAGTTATAGATGGCGTGGTTGCATCCAGGACTGTCGTTCTTTTTGGAACACTTATTTTGACTAGGACCATTCACTTATCCGTTTTAGATTTGCTCTAAAATTTTCCGGGAAAATAATTACCAATAAACCCCAAATTGATGTAGGCAAACTCGAACAACTGTCTTTCTGACAAAATATTCTAAAGGCCAATCTAACTGGTCTGAATAACGAAAATCCGAATATACTTTGGTCCAAGATAAGTTCCACTATGCACAATGCAGGTACTACTGCATGTGGCATTGCAGGCCCCCGTAGAAATAATCACTGGCTCTCTGTAAAATCTATGGAGTTACTCAAAATAAGACGCCAAATTTCACCTGGCTCGACTCATAATAATACCCATCGCAATATAAGACACCAACTTAAGCGCAATTTAAAAGTCGATCTCAAAAACTTTTGGACCAGGAAGGCTGAAGAAATGGAAGTAGCTTTCGCGTCAGATGATAGTTGCTGGTTGTTCCAACTTATCCGCGCAACAGGTCCGAGAATATTAAAAGTTAGCGAAACTATAAATGATAGTAACAACGAATTAATAACCGATAAAATAAGTCGTCTTGACAGGTGGGCTGAACACTTTAGAGATCCATTTTCTTGGCCACCCGCATCAGTTCCGATTGCCGAAAGAATGCCTGCATCAACGGTGTGGAATGTTAGTCCCGAAGAACCAACCAAGTAAGAAGTACACGATGCAATCCTATTTCTTAAACGCCGCAAAGCCGCAGGCCCCGATGATTTGCTTCCAGGATTGCTTAAGGATGGTGGTGATATAATTTCAGGAGCGTTGACCAAACTTTTTCATACTATTTCGAATAAGGAAACCGTATCACTTGACTGGAAGGATTCGACGATCCTTCCCATCTTCAAAAAAGGCAATCGTAATTCGTGCGATAACCATCGTGGTATAAGTTTGACTCCGGTCGTATCAAGGTTATTTGCTTCAATAATTCTACGTCGTCTTAGAGCTTCACGTGAGTCACATACAAAAGAAGAACAGGCCGGATTCCGCGCAGGACGAGGTTGTATAGGTAATATTTTTACGTTAAGGCAAGTTCTAAAACAGAGACATTTATATCACCGTCCCACAATAGCTGTCTTTCTAGACTTCAAGGGTGCATTTGATTCGGTGGATCGCAATGTTTTATTCCATATCTTGTCGAAAAGCGGTGTGCCCACAATTTTTTTAAAATATTATACGAGCTCTACACAAATACTTCTGGTCGCGTTAAGGTCTACAACGAATTAACGCAGAACTTTACAACCAGCAGTGGTGTTCGTCAAGGTTGTCCACTTTCCCCATTTTTGTTTAATTTTGTAATCGATACTATTATGAACAACACTCTCCCACACATTCAGGATGCTGGAGTTGAAGTTCTTCCGGGCGATAAATTAGTCGATCTTGATTATGTGGACGATATCGTACTATTATTTGACAAACAGCATGCTGCCCAGACCACCTTAAATAGATTAGCACACGTTGTTCCGTCTTTCGGTAAGAAATTCGCACCCTCTAAATGTAAGATACTGTTACAGGATCACCCACCACTCACTCCAACGTTGCGACTGCAGAATGAAGATCTTGACATAGTCGACAGGTTTACATATCTTGGGAGCTCTATCAATAACGTAGGCAATATGTCCGACGAGGTGAGAATACGGATCGCGAAAGCTAGAGTAGCTTTCTCGAACCTTCGTCATTTATGGAGAAACGCGAATATTTCACTTTGCCTTAAAGGTCGTGTTTACAATGCATCTGTACGCGCAGTCTTACTATACGCTAGTGAAACTTGGCCTCTTAGAGTTGATGATCTGAGACGCTTACAGGCATTCGATCATCGTTGTTTGAGAAGTATAGCACATGTTGGTTACCAACAACGAATAACTAACGTTGACATTCGTAGACGTATTTTTGGATCTGACAATAAGTGCTCGTCGTTAGAAAAACAAATAAGGCTCCATCAACTTCGTTGGCTTGGCCGCGTCTTGCGTATGCCCTTATTTAAATTGCTCAGTAGAGCTCTGTTCTCTCATCCAACACCAAATTGGCGTAAGAAACAAGATGGACAGTCACTTACCTCCAAATTGGCTAGTATAGGACCTACTCGTCTGCCAGGATGGGGTCTTCGTGCGCATCATAGTTCTTGGTTAGAAACCCTTAGCGATATGGCATCAAATCGAGCTCATTGGCGATCTTGTTGCAGATGTCTAGTAGAATCATCTTCGTAACTTTCTTTCCTTAGTAGGGTAAAGTAAGCTGCGAGGTTTGGTTTGTTTGACGTGATACAGTGAAATCCGCAAGGAAGCTGTATTGCTGATGTCGCCTTGCCCAAATGCTAACTTGGCCATAATGGTGTTGCGGAGAGGTTTATTTTGCCTCATTTATCCTGAAAAATTTACTCTTAGTAGCAAGATATTCCTTCTGTCTCTCTCTCTATCTCTCTCTCATTCACACACACACACTAATAATTTGTCTAAATTCAGTTATATATTTTTTTCACTCCTTTTGGTTATATGGCAGTAAAACATTAGTCACTTTTGCCTTTGTGTGGCTGGACATGATGATGATAAATGCGAATAGACCTGAAACTGAGACTCCATAAGTTGAAGGCACTTTATGCAAATCTGACGAAAGTACAAGATAACCACAAACTCACCAGAAAGTAAAATATTGTTAACTTTGACTCTTTAACTATAAATCGGTTACTGCCTGCTATGCCTCTCTGTACAAATGTTAAAGACGTAAAAAGTCGCCCTCATATGCACGAATTCCATGGATAAGCAGAAAAGGTGACTAACGACGATGGCTAAAATGTGCTTGATGGACTTTCCGTAGACTTTGTTGATACTCGTGTGCTGCTTAAGCCAAAAGAGTCTATCTATTTGTTCTTAGAATATTAACACTCTTGTCCCATGATATAGCTTTCTAAGTTTGGTAAGCTGCTACATACGTGGAATGCACATTTTATATCCAGGCACTCAGAATTGCTGTCACCAGAAATGTCAATTTCTTTCCATCGGAAAATTGCAAGTAATCCAGCGATTATACCATACAGTATTGCAACGAGTCTTACTTGGGTGAAGAGCTATAAAAATTCATCTGACTTATGCTTGGTTTCATATAAGCAAGCCAATCCTCGAAGCCGTAAATGTGTACAGACCTTCTATGTAAAAAATATTTAGATTGAATTTATCACCTTTTGCCTATGGATATCCTATTGATTGCCGGTGATTTATACGCCAAACTATGTCGAGACTACCAGAGAAACGGAGGTAAGAAGATAGACCCAGGTTGAAAATATCTGTAAAAATGGCACCAGGCTATTAAATCGTGTCCTTAAAATTAACCTGGTCGTAGTTAACTAAACTTTCCAACACTACACGCGCCATTTTGCCAGAAGGCCAAACTCAAATAGAAGGAACGATAATGTCATCCTATTTAGTTTTACCACGGTATGGTAATTAGACGACAACTGTCTTCTGCTTAGGACACGAGAGCATGCAATGTTGCCATATTGGTTCAATCAAAGGATGTGATAAAGAACTCTTAACCTCTAAAATCTGATTAAAATTACGTCTCATGCGGCTGCCCGTACTCTGTCCGAATATTATTGAACTGAAAACGGTTACAAATGAACAGAAAGCCTTCAAGACTGTTTCCGCTGGGTACCCTATAACAAAAGTCGATAGCAGACCAAATAACATATAAATAGATTAAGCAAACCTCTGATTTTATTCCGATGATAAAACATATTAGAGAATTTCTCTACATCGACTTAAATAAAAATCAATTAAAACACGAAATCAGTGGCAAAATTAAGTTACCAAACAGTGGTTCTTAAGCTTCGCAAAAAGTTTGCAACTACTCACGCGGCAGATGAATAATGCTGTCTTACTTTTTCTAATGAGTTGAAAGCAATGTCGAAGCGTAACAACGTATTCAAATTGTTCACCATGATTCGACATATTAGCAGTAGTCGCTCCATAAAAAGAGTATGGATGTCAGCAGTTTCGGATACACAGCTCATCAATCACCTCAGAAAACTCATCAATATACCAATACAACAGATAGCGTTGAGAGCGATTAAGTGAATGCACTAAGTTGTTAAGAAAGAATCGAACAAGAAAAACCCAGATAAGGATTCAATAGGAAATGGAATGCGTGGAAAAAATGTGTGCACTCCGCTATGTTCTTAAATAGCATCATCATTCGCTTTCGATTCTGTGACGCGCGAGATGATATAGCGATCCATGTTCAATGATAACGTACCAGCCAAAATAGTTATGTTGCTCGAAGCATATTACGACTAGTCGGCTTTATTTGCACTATTCAGTATCTCCCTAAACCTTCTTAGACATTCTCCGGTTATTAACAAGCGCGAGAAATTGCTCCATTCTATCTAATTATGTTTAAGCAGTCTGCTGATATCACAGAAACTCTCTCTGTAATAGATACCATAAAGTTGGACAGCGTATTGACCTAAAATACACTGACGATTCTGATTTGATGTCAGAAAAGACAGGCGTGCTCCAAAGACCCATTAGTGGCGCCAGATAGATATCCAATCAATACAAGGAAAAGTTAAAGCTTATACTACCTGTGGATAAAACTGAGTCTGGATTTCTCTGTGAATTGGAGGAAGTATTTGTCAATTTGATATGCAATCCATAGAATGAGAAAACTTTTATAGAACTATCAGATCCTTTGGGAGGCCAGGAACCAGGACTTGTTATTGACAGTGATGAATTGATAAAATTGATGTTAAAAATCAAATCAAAAAAACAAAAAGATCACCTTGGTATTTCGATTGATAATCTAATTCAATTACCCTTAACATTTAGAAATGCACTCTGCAACTTTATAAATAGAATTTTGAATGATGGGAAATTACCAATTGATATATTAACGATTGTAGCTAAGCCGTTGCCAAAAGTTAGTAAGCCAACGTGCGCCAGTGATTATAGATTAATCTCTATTATCCCTTCGTTTTTGAAGATAATAGAACGATTGATACTTGATCATTTAGAACGTATGTTACCGGCTGATTTTGACTTATGTCAACATGGCTTTACGAAAGGTAGATCGACAACTACTAATATGCTTTCCATGTGGAAACATGTAATCACATTAGACGAGAATAAGTTAGATGCATTAATTGTATTTATAGATATCTCAAAAGCTTTTGATTCTATATCTTTTGATGCTATTTTGAATGCGATTAGTTTGTTGAATATTGAACCGAATATTTTTAGATTACTTAAATACTATCTATATAATCGAAGAATGAGTATTCAAGTAAATGATTTGATATCAAAATCAAAACGAGTAACGAGTGGAGTTCCACAGGGATCAAGCTTGGGGCCAATTTTATTTAAAATTGTATTAGCAAATTTGGAAACTAAGATCCTTAATGGTCGAGTTTGCAAATTCGCTGATGATTTAAAAATAATCTTCCCAATTGATCCAAAGAATGTCGAATTCTCCAAAAATAATGTGACTTTAGATTTGTATGATTTGAGTAAATATTTGTTTACACTAGGGCTGAGAATAAACAATAAAAAGACGAAAGCTTTAAAAATAGGGAACAGAACAAACTTTCATTATGTTTATTTTCATGATGCAGTTATTAATGATGTGTTTGAGATTAAACTTATGCAAGAAATTAAGGATTTAGGCATAACTATTCAATGTACAGCTTCTGCTGAGAGACATATTGAAAGTATAGTAGGCAGTGCCAAGAAAAGATGGGCACTAATAAATCGAAATATTTTATCAAATGATATAAAACTTCAAATGTATATAATATGGATTAGACCGGTACTAGAATATGCTGTCGCTACCTGGAATCCATTAAAAAAGGGTTTGTCTAATAAGATAGAAGCTGTACAAAGAAAGGTTGTGAAACATATTAGTCCTATTTCTTGCACTATATACGCCTCTAGATTACAGTTTGCGTCATTGCAATCTCTGTGGTTTCGGAGGATGTGTTATTGTATAAATGTTTTCCATCTGAACCAGTGGACTGGTGCCTATATGACTCCGATAAGAAAGAGTCATGAAATTGGAACTAGATCTGGACATATGGCAATATCTCCTCCTTTTGTGGGGAATGTAGCGAGCAAGTTATTCTCTTTCTCGAAAATCTACAAAATTTATAATCAATTGCCGAAGGGGCTTAGAGAAATGCCTCCATCTAAGATGTCTATTAAAACTTTATCTACTGAACTTGAAAAAGTCTGCAATCCTGCTGATATCTTTTATTTTTTGATTATGATAATACTTTCTCATGGTTGAATAAAAGACAAGGATAATTGTTATCGGAAACAGATTTTATTGAGATTTTTATTTCCAAGTTTTGTATTATTATAATTGAAATGTTATGCACTAGATCTTCAAATTAGTTAACATTACATACAATCAATTCTAGTCATGGTTCTCAATTTTTGCATAATGTTACACTCGAATTATACCTTAATTGTTCCTAATTTGATGATGTATATATTATTCTTTTCAGTCGAACTTTCTGATATTGATATATTGTATTGTACAACTAGTGAGATATACCTATCTACATGAGATGAATTGCACAATTTATTGTGATGTGATAATTATTTTAATATATATTGTACAATTTCCAATTTTATTATTTGATGGAATATGTGTGGTTTGAATCCAAATAAAGATATTCTATTCTAAAAAAAATACTATCTTAAGATAAACGCATTAAAATCTGTTGTTACGGCCAATATTGATCCGAAGCTTTGGATCATGCTGAATCGCGAGCTACCTCTAACCGTCAACAAATTCGTTGCCCTAATATCCCTGATGAAAATAAACTAATCGGCTTCTGCCAAGCATTTTGCACACTTTAGCCTAATTGCAATTTTATTTGGCAAATTTTAATAACCACTTTGGAATCAACTTTGATTCTATTTATTTCAATAATTCTAAAGACCCAAATCTTAAAGTCAAACATACTGTGCATCAATGCAACTCCTTCAAGATACTGTGGACCTACTTAATGTTGTAGACTTTTTAAAATGGCTCACAAAAACATTCAGTGCCTAGAAATATTTTTATATCTGTATTCGGGCGGTTTAGGTCACTACCAGCTGAGCATTAGCAGGCATTGTTCAAGAGCAAAATTTACGATCTAGTCAGTTTTAAACGGCTATTCTTTGATGAATCATATTGATCAAACCTTGTTTATAAACGTCGATTGTCTTAGACGAATAACTTCAGATCCAATTAACAAGGTCACAAGGGCAACATCTGTGGATGGCTGGATCGCAAAAAGTGTAGAAAAACCATCTCTTAGACGGATATTATAATTCACGATATCGATCACTTGATCACCTGTCACCGTAATCTGTCTAATCAAAACATACTTGAACGGGTGAAGATCTGTCTTGCGGCAAATGGGGGTCGATACAAAAGCCTGGTTACACCTGTCTTATTAGCGTATGCTCCATTGGAATCCACAGTTAGTGAAATCTAGACTTCCGTTTATTATGTACGTACACTGCTCCTAACTAATTAGCAAAAGTAAGCCAATATTGACCTTATCTACTGTGTGGCCGGCAGTAAAATTATCCTGAAACTTATGAGCCTCAATGTAATTGTCGCACGTTTGAGCGTCATTAGAAATAGTGAAAAGATGCTAAGAATTGATTCTCGGCAAATAGATCGGTGCATGCTTAAATTTTTCCTACAATATGTTACAGATGCTCTTAGATACACCATCGTCTGTATTTACAAGAGACCAGAAAGATCGCTACACATTGTAGATGCACAATTTCTGAAGTTTAACATAGGTGAACGCTGTGAGCGTTATTAAAAAGAGATTATGTGGGCCAAAATGTGACTATCTCTATTGATGTTTAAATGCATTGTCGGTATTATTCTATTTCTTCAACGACAAATATGTTTTGGCTATCAGCAAGTGATCAATCTGCTTCCAGTGAAATGTCTCAACGATATTATTCATTTTAATCAAGTCTATCAAGCCAGTATACATAAGCAACATGCCATATTTGATTACTTTCCTCAAAATAAGACAAATTTGCTAAAAATGTAAAACAACATGCATAAAGAGAAACGGCAAAACCCTTACAAAATGAGTGAGACAAAACACTGAAGGTGCATACTATGGTTAAACTAGGCAATTTAATTGTGTCACAATTAGAAAAAAATATTACAATTAAATTAGAAATTTATCGATTTGTAGCATAATCACTAAATTATTTCACAATCCAATTACTAAATACAATCATACCTGCTGGTTGTTTTCCGAGTAAATAAATTGTGAAAGACACGAAGGGTAATCTGCCATAAGATTTCATTCTATTTTTTAAACTATCTTTATTCGACACACATACGGACATAATGAAAAGGTATGAAGACAATAAAAACAAAATTATATAAATCAATCAAGCCAAATTATAACTATTTAAGCATAAGTTGTAGATTTTTTAAACAGTAAATCATAAATATTTAAAACAAGTTTTTCCATTGGTCTAATAAATCATGGGGATCATTCGTGTTTAAAGAGAACTTCATAGATTAAACAACTGGAAAAAGTATAGCACTAAACATAAATCATATTAAATATAGCAACGTGGGTCAGTGGCATTACATAAAGTATTACATACCGGTTTTAAAAGCCCTAGCAGTCTCAATTTGGTTTAAATAACATACAGAAGCTAATTTAAGCATCTAAGAACTATATCACAAACACGACAAGCAAGCACGAGAAATTTTTGCTAACCTACTAGATCAAACAATAGAATAATAGATCGTTCATTATCTAAGGAAAATAAATAAACAATGTATTAACCTACCTCATTTAGTTGAAAATGCTGCACATATGTACCAGTTTTTGCATGATAATAAGGGCATCCATTTACGTCAAGCACATCATCAGATGCAGTATGGTGCCCACTGGTTGTGGTTGTTTCTGCCGAATTCAAATGAGTTGTACCTGACATTGACAACAAACTTATGTTACCAATTCCAGTCGTATAGCCATTAAACTGAGAATTTGGTGAACTTGGCTTGGAAGTTGTTGCAACAAACCGATAGGCATCAGTACTCCCAAATCCAGAACATGCTGTCACAGAAGTCTTGCTATTGCTGGCATTAACTCTTTCTGATGCACCTGGACACGATGTAGATGCCATGTTATGACACCAATTACTTCCGGTAGACACAAGACGTGAAGACAATTTTCCTGATACAGACTTGTTTATGCTTCAAGACATCCAAATAGCTGTTTTCAGCTTGAGATGAATTTTGCTGCTTATTGTATGGATCAGAATTGGTCCATCGTAAACTAGGACCATCTGATAATTGACAAGATACAAGCGAACAAAATGTTCCAGTACTTTTACGCATATTAGGAGATGTTTGTGAAGTATTCTCATGAATAGAATGTATCCTACCGGAAGAGCCAGATGATTGGCTGACACCGGCAAAAGAGCGTTGCATATATTGCGCATGATGACGCGGATGATTAGAATTAGTATGATGCTGCTGAGGCTGCTTATGAATTTTATTTGAATGACAAGCTTGATCATCACGTTATCTATGAAATTTAGAACGAGCCGTTGCAGACAACATTGATGACGTTGGCGAATTGGGTACATTCACCTGTATGCATAATTGAGTGGCGTTGTTGACAAGTTCGTCAGGAGGTACAATTCCAGTCCCCGAAGCTAAACAATGTAATGGAGCATCTCTTTTAGACGTTGCTGACTTTCGTGGTGAATCAATGTCAACTGTTAAACCAGCATTGACGGCCAATGAAGAGCCATGTCTCGCCGCAGTGGGTCTATTAGTCGACATACGATCTGAAAATCCAGTAAACGAACGCCCAGGCAGGCTTGTTCCAACGCTCGATTTAATATTAGAATTTAAAGAATTTAAGGTTCTAGTCTGCTTAGCTGGTCCGTTAACACATGCGTGGGTTGTGTCTCGTGCTTCCTTTATACTACTGCTACTGCGCGTTGTCCAATGCACACCATTACCATTGCCTAGATTTCCTGCAGCCTCATGTTTCTGTTCTTTGGCCAGTGGAGAGTCACAATTGTAAACAAAAAAGTATTGCATCTGATCACGATTCACTAAAGAATTTGCATTATAACCGCCATTATCATTCATACTTATCGTTTTAATATTTGTACAGACATCTATCCCCTGATCATGTATCTTGTTTTCAAAAACTTCCTTTTCATTATCATTATCTTCACATTTACCATTGACGCCATCATAAATGCAACTATTCTCTACGTTACCCCTATTTTTGTTAACATCGTTTCCATTAAATGATACGTTTGCCTTTTCTGCCCAATTGCTCGCCATTGTGATAGGTGCTACTTTCGTCATATCATGTAAATTACTACTGTCTCCTTGGTCGACCATCACAACTACAGCATGAGTGCAACTTGTATCACAACGAGTGTTTCCAAGACCAACACCTGCTAAACTGGCTGTGCTTCTAACCATACCGATGCTACGTCGAAGATGTGATGCTCCTGCACTAATTGGCCGGCGAGAAAGGTTACCAGAAGAACGACGTTGCTCACAAGAGCTATCATTTGAAATCATTAAAACTGCACCAGACCCACTAGCATCACCTCCACCATACTGATTGATGCTTTTTGAACCAGATGGTGAACGCCTATCATTACTTGATGAAATAAGATTTAACTGTCGCTCAAACTTTTCGTTAATTCACGAGCATGAGCTGCCTCACGGCGCTGAGTACCTGCTTCTTTTACAAATCTAGGCGTATTTGTTGATCGAGAATTCCTTACACCTGTAGCCACAATTGATTTACGTGGTGTAGACGTCGCATCAGTTCTAATCGCCACAGCAGCTTGTTGATTGTTGCTATGGCATTCCTCGTGTGACTCTAATCGCTTGTTATTACTAACAGCGGCATTTACAGCTCTTTGATTATTAAGGCCTGAATTACCACCAACAACATCAACAGAACGACAAAGATTGTTTAATCCTATTGAGGCACTCATTCCACCTCCATCAGCCAAATTTGTTCTACTATCGAATAGTCGCGGGACACTACCATAACCAGATGATCCACCCACGTTTGCGCCAGCAATCGCTTTAGTATTCGACATAGGAGTAACTGAAGGCTTCACTTTCGACTGCTCCGTTCTTTGACCGTTAGCCTGAACAATTATTTGGCTCTGGACATTATGCTGCTGGTTAGACTCATTCGTCATAACAGAAATATCACCCAGAGTTTCCCAATCAAATGGATCGTTTTCCTTTAAGCAACGTCGTTCCATATAGGTAGTAAGTAATGATTGCAAGACAGAGTAATCCGGTCTATCAAAATAAGTAAGGCTTTGAATGTGATCCAAAAAAGCTCTAAATTCAAGTGGCATAAACCTGAGAGAACATTATGGTCAAATGACTCTTTTAAAATTCCTACTTGCTCCTTGTCTCGAATTTTCCTCCACGGAAGTTCACCTGTGATAAATTCTGCAAGCATGTAATGCAACGACCAAAGATCGTCGTGTCGGCCAATCTCCTTATTTAAATGAGCATTCACGGAAGCGTAACGCACAGTTCCACGAAATCCAGCAACTTGTCTGGGTGTACGAATTTCGCCATTCTGAGTCGTGTACAGACAAGCCAAACCAAAATCCAGCATAACAATGTGCCTAGCACCAGAAGAACCAATTCCGGTTCCTAGTGCAAAATTAAACGGTTTTATATCCCTTTGCAAAAAAAACCAACGGCATGAATGTTTTCAATGGCCGTGAGGATTTGACGACCAAGCCGCACAATTGTGCTTATAGAAAAACATCCTCTACATGTTGACCATCTCAATTTTGCTAAATTTTTACCCTGTAAGCTCATGACAATATAATTGAAATGCTCGTTTCTGCCACAACCAATAAATCTACACGTATGCGGCTTACCTTGGAGCCGTTTAAGCACAGCCACTTCCATTTTCAGAACGTTTTTTGGTTGTTGTGAAGATTCAACTTTAATTGCAATTTTTGTTTGTGTCACCATGCCTGTTGCTTCGTAAATTTCTCCAAAGCCACCGCCACCGATTTTCTTTGTTATGCGCCAACGCACTTTTATTACAGTACCACTAGGGACAATATCGCTACTGGAAGTAACAGCTGTCATTTTGCTCACTTACAACACAATTTTGAATATAACGAATAAATATTTCAATATAGAACTGAAAACTGTGTTCAGGACAAAATAGTTGCAATTTTCACTTATAACTGTTATAAAGCGATAAAAATACGACGCCCCAACAATGGTGATAAACTAACAGCCCTGCAAACCATTCGTAAACTTTTCTAACATAGATAAATAATTAATGAACTTCATCACGATAGTTGATATATCAGAAACTCTGTATTACATAAACCACTCAATTAACAAGTAAACAATTAATGTCTGGAGTTAAATTACATTTAAAGAGCTCTTTTGTTACACAATGTGAGTGCCTTCAACAAAGCCGTTTCAATTAACGTTGTCAGTGCTCAAATTAATTCGCCGACATATTGTCAAAATTAAATTCAAAATTAATATGCTCGACCAATAAGAACACGCAAGCTACCGTTGACCAATTACGTGTGACTTCGCATCTATATAAGCGCACGCAATTACTATGCAACACATTCTGCCATGCTCGCTCTTTGCGATTTATCTCGGCTTCTCTGCTGCACTGACTATCTACGCAGACTGTTCCGCTTGTGTTTTACCACATTGTGCCACTAATTCAACTAGTCTTTAATCATAAGAATCTTTTGTTTCTGTGCATCAAGTCAGCTACCAGGCATATGTAGGAATCTCAGCATCGCTAAGTAAACCGCTATCCCGCAAAATACCTCCTACAACGCCCCAGCTTCAAGTAAATGCCGTACAACGTTACAAACACGGTTAAAGAGTTTTTTTCTGATAGGGAGGCCCTTAACAGGGCCGGTCGTGCGTTCTCCGGTAAATGCCGAGAAAGGTCCGTCAGTGTGAAGACGTCCTAGAGCCTTGGGTTGACTTGAGCTGTGGTTCCTTCTGCTGTTGCGTTGTAATCTCGATGTGGAAACTTCGTTGAATTTCTGCATTAATTGGCTCGTCTCGCTGGTTGTACAGCAACAAGATTGGTGTCACTGATGTTGCCAATTGTTGGTGAAGACAATCCAATAACCAGCGTAGGTGATGACAGCCGACAGCACGCACACGTAACGCAAAGCAGAAGGCAAATGCGACAACTGAACTGCATGGTAAATTAAATTCAATTTGATTTACGTTGCACCAATGAGAAAAAAAAGCAAAACTTGCCGTTAACCAATAGTGTGCAAGTAGACATATATTACTATGGCATGGCAAATTTACCATGCAGTTCAGTTGTCGCGTTTGCCTTCTGCTTTGCGTTACGTGTGCGTGATGTCGGCTGTCATCATCTACGCGGATTATTGGATTGTCTTCACCAACAATTGGCAACATCAGTGACACCAATCTTGTTGCTGTACAACCAGCGAGACGAGCCAATTAATACAGAACTTCAACGAAGTTTCCACATCGAGATTACAACGCAACAACAGAAAGAACCACAGCTCAAGTCAACCCAAGGCTCTAGGACATCTTCACACTGAAGGATCTTTCTCGGCATTTTCCGTAGAACGCTGTAGAGGCTCCTTATCTATTGGTGTCTGAGAACCCCATAGATGCCAGATCGTGATCAGTTCTATACTTAACAGTAGAATCTGATAAGCTTATATTTCCATTCGAATCTGCTAAATTCATACCTGCCATGTCTTGCGCTAACTTGCTAGTGTCATCAAATTTAAGATTAACATCCGTATATATCGAATTTAATTATTAAATTTACACTTCATTTTAGGCAAATCGGGATGAGAAACCTTTCACGTACAAAATATCCGAACAAATAATCTGGAATGAAATAGAAGCGAAAAACAGAATTATTAAATTACTTGTTCCAGAACGTACCCAAATTTTTGCATCAATAAAAAATATAAGACAAAATAAGCAGGCGTATATTGTAGAAATCGATCAAATTTTAATGAAGAAAAATAAAACAATTGCAGCAGGCCGAGTAAGATACAACCAATCAGAGGACAATAATGCTTAAAAAATAAAAATGACGCACAATTCAAAGTCAAGTATTTAAATATAGAAAGTTATGAAAAATAAATAAATTATTTCGTTTCAATCAGCCAACGTGGTTTAAATTTATTAGTTAATGTTGCTTTAATTTTGGCGGAGGAATTATCTTCCTCCACAACGCATGTTGAGGCCCCTAACCTATTCGTTTCTGTAAGCCCCATAGATGCCAGATCGCTGGAAATCCTAAAATTCACAGTAGAGTCTGATAGGCTTATATTATTGCTTGCGTCACTTAAGTTCAAGTCCGCTATGTCCTGCACTAACCTACTTGTGTCCTCAAATTTAATATCGGTATCCATGAATATATGAGATAACAATTAAATCGATACTTACAGTTAGGCAATCGGAAAGTGAAAGCTGGAAACGGTTCCGCACAGTTATTAATCTAGAAAGATGTAAAACTTGAACCAAAGATACAATCAAATATACCTGTTCCTAGGCTCCTGTTCCTTTCTGTTTTATATTAGAACAAAAAGGCAATTGATGGAGCAATATATTTGTTAATGAAATAATCGTTTAACCAAGAAATTGTGAAAATGCAGCAGACCAAAATTTACAATACCAGACAAGGAGCGAGATACTCAAAAACTGAAAATAGCGCACAATTTTAAAATCAAGTATTTAAACAAAGAATGTTCTGGAAAATATTAAGAAAAAATTCTTTTTAAATAAAATTTGTTACAATCAGCTATGGTGGTTTAAATTTATCAGTCAAGGTTATTTTACGTAAGGCGGAGGATTTAACATCCTCTACATACACCGCCTTCTCAAAAGAACGGCTAATAATAGACGTAATCATCATTCTTCGGCTGACGATGTATTCTTCCAGAAGATCGTGTATCCAGCTTGTTCCACTAGTACACCATAATGCAGCTTTCAGTTCACGATGTAGCCTTTTTACCATCCCATTCGCTCGTGGGTTATACGTGCTAGTATGTATTAGAGTGGTTCCCATGATGTTGAGAGATCTTACGAAAAGCTCTGACATAAATTGACTACCACGATCACTAGTGACCTTTTCCGGAACACCATAACGCGATATCCAATTATGTAGAAACGCGAACAAGACTTCTTGCGCTGTCGTGTCTTTTAAAATCGCCATTTCAAATTGACGACTAAATCTATCTAACATAGTCAGCAAGTATTTATTTCCATTTACTTCAGGCATCTCGACAATGTCTATGTGAACGTGTCTGGACCGTCCAAATGGTATTCCAATGTTCTTTATCTCGGTTCTGGTATGTCTCCACACCTTACACGTTTGACACTTGGCACAGGCTCTTACCCATACCCGTATGTATTTAGACATGTGCGGCCATACGTAGCTGTCGTTGATTAATCGAATGGTGGCTTTAATGAATGGATGACCCATGTCATTCAACACTTGGATAATTTTGGCACGTAACTCCAATGGCACATATGGTCGTGGTTGACTTCTAGATGTTTCGCATTACAACCACTTGCCACTTATGAGCTTACGAAAATATCCTGGTCTTTTGGACAATACTAATGTAAAGGGATCCAATCCTTGCGCTTCCTCGATTTGACTAACGAAATCGTGCATTGATTCATCTAAATTTTTCAATGGGCCTTGAAATATCAGCTTGATATCAGCTTCATTCGGTCGGCTAAGTGCATCTGTTAACACATTCACTTTGCCAGCAACATGAGACACAGTGAAATCGAACTCTGCTAACCGTGTTATTTACGAATTTACTCTACGAGAGTAATTAAGCCTAGCTATTTTACCAAGTATGCTGATCAAAGGCTTATGATCGGTCAATAACTTAAACTTATGACCGTCTAAGTAATACTCGAAGTGCAGCACTGCGGCATACACTACTAGAAGCTCTTTGCCAAACGTATCATAACGTTTTTCTCGATCATTGAGCTTACGGCTATAAAACCTAATCTGTTTTACTACGTCCTGATCTCTTCGCTGTAGCACTGCCCCTAATGCAACATCTGAGGCATCTGTGATTTGCTCGAAAGATTTTTCCCAAACTACAGGTGCTAATGTGGTTATGTCACTTAACATTTCCTTGGCCTTTTGGAAATTTTCTCGGTCTTCTGGACTCAAATTTATAGGACAAGACTTCTTGATCGTTCTCTTTTCACGAGTGAGATGGCGTGTTAACGATCCAAGGATTCCGGCTAGACCTGGAATGAATCGACGGTAATAGCTGACCATACCAAAGAACCTTCGCAACTGGCGCACGGTTCGGGGTTCCGTTATGTCCTTTATAGCTTGGATCTTATCTTCCAAAGGTTTAATTCCGTCTTTGGAATGTATATGACCAAGGTATTTAACTAAAGAGCATCCAATGTTACTCTTATTACGTTTGACCACTAATCCATATTGTTCCAGCCTAGTCAAAACCGTTTCCAAATGCCTACAATGTGCATCTCTTGAGCGACTAAAATTTATAATGTCGTCTATGTACGCCCTCGCAAATGAACAATTCTGTAGTATTTCTTTAGCCAAACGCTGGAATGTCTGACTGGCATTCTTCAAACCAAAATGCATTCGAAGAAATTCATGCGATCCCCCTCCTGGAAATCTGACTGCGGTGAGTGGTATTGAACTTTCTTCCATTGGTATCTGATAGTACGCTTTCTGGAGATCTAAAGTTGAATAAACCTCATATCCCATTATATCTCGGAGCAAAGTACTCTGGTTAGGGAGAGGATAAGAATCACCCTTTGTCACTGAGTTTAATAGACGATAATTCCCACAAACCCTCCATTGACCCGGTTCAGGTTTGGGAACTACCACTATTGGGGAAGCAAAATTGGAATTTGACCTTCTACAAATCCCCTCTTTGCGCAATTGGTGAAATTCGGACAAAGCAACTTGTTGCTTGTGTTGTGCCAATGGTTGAGCCTTTGGTGAACAAGGCAACGGAGCCACCAATTCTATTTGGTGTTCTACTCCTGTCTTCAAACCTATCCTTTTGGCACTGAAAGGCTGAAACACTGCTAGGTGCTTCTCGATTATATCGGCAAAGTCATGTGCGACTGATGGACGAGGTAAGAGGACTGCTCTAACTGCCGACTTGTTAGAATCAGTAGGTGTTGCTATTCCTACGCCTTCTGCGATAATCCTAGCCTTGGGGTCTAATGTCAGCTTAAAATGGGTCAAGAAATCCATGCCAATGATATGGTCCTTGACATCGGCTACTAGAAAATTCCATCGGAAGGGAAATTTCTGGCCTAATGTTACCGACATTTCTTTCATCCCTTTTACTCCAATCGGACTACCGTTAGCGGCCCATAGTTGATAATCAAATGTGGAGCAATCTGCTTCCACCACGTCTGACCTAACTATGCTTATCTCAGCACCCGTATCAATGAGAAATTCTAATCCAGATAATTCATCCTTAATAATGAACTTGTTTTCCAGATCTCCGCTTGTTGAGAATCTGACTCTCTTGCCTTCTATCTCGGTGCTATTTGTTCTAGTCGCATCTTTAGCTTTGAGTATGCCTTTTAAAGGCATATCTGGGAGCCTTTGCAATGGAACCCCCCTACGGCTCCTACTAGCGGGGGTTTTGTCCTTTTCCCGGTGATGGATTTCTCTCAACCGGTTTTGTGCTTCCTTTCCATCTGGGTCCACCTAATCGCGGGTAAATACAATTCTCACCTTGGCACTTCGCACTGCGTCCGTATTCGCAATGTGCCTTACACCATCCGCGTGGCCCTTCGAAGCGTTGACGCGAGTGACTCCCTCGACGTCTGTTATACTTATCCTGACTCTGAAGTTGTGCAATATCACTATGCAAGCTAGCAACTTCTCTACATAAGAAACGCAATGTTTCTTGTATAGCCAGGTGGTTTTCGGTATCTGCCCTGACTGGCTGCATCGTTACAGAATCTGCTATTACAGCATGTACTTGTGGTTCTTGCTGTTTATACACGCCGTCTAACCCTCTGAGTTTTGTTGGCCAATCTATGCTCATTGTGTCAAATACTTCCAATGTTGTTCTGAGCCTAATTGGTAGCTCAGCTGTAAAAATGGAGTTGACTACATCTCTAGATATATTCAACCTGGAAGCTTTTGTGCAAAGGCGTTCATAAAATTCGGACGGTAGTTGACGCCCCATTTTTTCTAAGCGTAATAATTCGCACATTTGCGCTGATCTTCCAGGCTGATATCTCTGTTGAATTTCAGCCATTAATAACTCAAATGCATTGTACGGCTTTTCTTCCACAGTTCTGTCTCTGAAATTTTCCGAAGCATTTCGGAAATTTTCAGGCAATGCCATCCATGCTGCAACAAATTTCTCCATAGAGTTCACGATATTATAAGCACTGAATATCATTTGGGCATCTCCTACCCAACCTGAATGTTTTTCTGATTTATACTGTGGTATACTAAAATTCTTATCCTGGCGCGGTCGCCAAATTTTGTTGAGGCCCCTAACCTATTCGTGTCTGTAAGCCCCATAGATGCCAGATCGCTGGAAGTCCTAAAATTCACAGTAGAGTCTGATAGGCTTATATTATTGCTTGCGTCACTTAAGTTCAAGTCCGCTATGTCCTGCACTAACCTACTTGTGTCCTCAAATTTAATATCGGTATCCATGAATATATGAGATAACAATTAAATCGATACTTACAGTTAGGCAATCGGAAAGTGAAAGCTGGAAACGGTTCCGCACAGTTATTAATCTAGAAAGATGTAAAACTTGAACCAAAGATACAAACAAATATACCTGTTCCTAGGCTCCTGTTCCTTTCTGTTTTATATTAGAACAAAAAGGCAATTGATGGAGCAATATATTTGTTAATGAAATAATCGTTTAACCAAGAAATTGTGAAAATGCAGCAGACCAAAATTTACAATACCAGACAAGGAGCGAGATACTCAAAAACTGAAAATAGCGCACAATTTTAAAATCAAGTATTTAAACAAAGAATGTTCTGGAAAATAAAAAGAAAAAATTCTTTTTAAATAAAGTTGTTACAATCAGCTATGGTGGTTTAAATTTATCAGTCAAGGTCATTTTACATAAGGCGGAGGATTTAACATCATGTGGAGGATGTTGAATCCTCCGCCTTATATAAAATGACCTTGAATGATAAATTTAAACCACCATAGCTGATTGTAACAACTTTATTTAAAAAGAATTTTTTCTTTTTATTTTCCAGAACATTCTTTGTTTAAATACTTGATTTTTAAAATTGTGCGCTATTTTCAGTTTTTGAGTATCTTGCTTACTGTCTGGTTCTAAAATTTTGGTCTGCTGCATTTTAACATTTCTTTCCATTATAAACGATTACAACAATTTTCAATATACTCTTCCAATCCTTGCCTTGTGTTCTGATATAATATAGCACTGAGGAGGAGCCTTGGAACAGGTATAATTGTTTGATTTGTGGGTCACGTACACATCAAAACAGATTATTGCTGGCATAGCAGCTGTCCGACTCTCACCTTCCATTTGCCATAGTAAGTGTCAATTTAATTATTAAAACATTTGATCATGGATACCGATATTAAGTATGAGGACACATGCAAGTTAGTGCAGGACATAGCGGACTTGAATTTAAATGACACAAGCAATAATATAAGCATATCAGACTCTACTGTGAATTTTAGGACTTCCAGCGATCTGGCATCTATGGGGCTTACAGACACGAATAGATTATGGGCCTCAACAATCATCTACACGCACAACCGGGTCTATTAAGGGCCCCCTATCAGTACATAACTCTATATTTGTGGTAGTTTAACCGAGTTTGTAACGTCGTACGGCATTTACTTGAAGCTGGGGCGTTTACACTTTTTAAAAAATTTTCACCAGAAATATTTGACTTGTTTAATTTCTTCTTTTAACAGCCGGGTGTTTCGAAATGGTAAAAAATTTTGAGATAAAATTTTAGCCTAGGGAAAAAGCCTTAACGAGAAAACAGGATAATAACCTGTCTTGCACGAATCAAAACTCTGGTGGATCTTTAAAGATGACTATTTCCTTCAATAAAAATGATCTCGAAAGTGATAAAATTGAGTCTAAACCAATTGTCACCTCAGATAATCTTTATAGTTGTTTATCTGAAATACACTCACAAATTATCAAAAGAGACCAACGTAATATATTTGCAAAACCAGTGACAACTGAAATAGCACCAAATTATTTTTCGGTATGTTGTTATTATCTTTCAAGTTTTTTATGTTATATGCAATAAATGTTCAATTGGTAATAAATGCCAACTGGCCTGATAATTGAAAATATCAAAAGTTGGACTAGTGAATCACTAAGGCCGTGGCTAGCTATTCTCTTTCAACCATGGTAATGGAGTCGCTTGTACAAAATGAATAAGAGAAATATTGTCGGCAGCTTTATTACAATGTATCGTGTATATACTTAGGTGCTACTAGGATAGAATGATTTCTTGAAACCGTTTCCTTTTGCAGAAATTAAAGATCAATTGCAATCTTAAGCACATTTGGCTTAGGACCAAATATGAAAATGAAGAAACACGAGATGGCGAACGGAAAATTATCTCGTCATTGTATTCTGATGAGAATCCATTGGAAACTCTGAACTAGTATGACAATCGGGTCTAACTATCAGGCAGTTTTGTGTGGAATTTACCAGGATGATCGTTAATGATGTTCCACAGTCATTATCGTAATGCCGAAGCTGAGTTCAAAGCGTAGACTACTTCCAAAAATCCTGTTCGTTAATTAAAGTTATCGATATTGAAAACGTGTATTAAAAGTGCGATAAACATGTGTTACAATTACAGTCAGTGTTATATCTCAGGAATATATTAATGAAGTATGGCTAACCGTTTACTTAAACTTAGATTTTTTTATTTCCGCGAGTAATGCGTTGATAGTACATTTCGTGAATTGAAGAATTACAATCTCGCGTACCATTACAAGCAAAGGTGATAAAACGTATGTGGCGACTGAAACATAATGGCAGGAGATTTGCATGTAGGTGGCTCATGAAAGTTCTTGTTATGACGAAAAACACGCTTCAGAGATGGAGAAACGATCTGCGTCGTGCAAGAATAGCAGTCCAAGTGAAGAGGCAATAAAATTCACTGTAATAATAATAATATAATGTGCTGTACGCAAGTTTTAAATTGTTCTTTTTGTCCTGAAGTAAATTAAACATTTGTTTTTTAAGTGTTTTGATGTGCCCTGGTTAAGATGTATGGAGAATTCTAAAAGTCTTCAGAATTAAATTGGCTACATTATACAATACTTAGTTTTTACTAAAAGTATTTATATAATGGAATTGGTGCTTGATTTAAAGAATTCTTGTCACTACCCGCGCATTCAATGCATGGTCATTTGTATAAATCTTCAATTAAATACTGCTTTCACAGGTAGCGTGGTGCCAGTTCTATTATAATATATTTGGAAGGCTAGGTGGAGTTTTGGCTTCACAGAGATGCGATATAGGCTCCTCCTGGAGGAATGGTCATCCGAAAAGTAAGTGTATTACTGAAAATGTTGTAGTGTTCGTCTGGATAACGCAGTATATAGAGTCACAGACTCTAAAGCCAACGTGCCCATGTTAGAGTCATGTAGGTTACAAAACGCTGGACAGTAATTAAGCAGGTCTCAATTAGGACGAAAGTTGTCTACTGGATGAATTGCTTTTGTCGTCTTATACAATGCTAAGTTTGTATTGACAAATGTATATATCATGGGATTGGTGTTTATACCAATCTGATAAACTTGATTTGATTAATTGATGTCATCATATGCAAAAGTATACGTAAAATGAGATTGTTAGCGCAGCTGATAGAGCCTACTATGTTTATCTTACGAGACAGCTTCGAAACCACATTTACGAATGTCAATATTGCTTATTTATTGTTTGCAGCCTTTATCGGCCATGCTTCCCTAGCGACGGCTGTCCATTGCATGCAAGAATTTATTTTTTACTCCACAGGACCAAGCTTCACTAGCCTATTACAAAATTGCACGTGCAGATGCGTTGAATTCACGTCGTTTAAGGTAAAATATGAAGCTTGTGTTTCGCGATTCCCATATTTGCATCGTCGTTCATATTGCTTGACTTTTTTTATAAATATACAAAGATATGTAAACCTGCTCAGATGCCAAAATTTGAAGCCACAAAGTTGAAGTAAGTGATGAGAGATTCTGTAGGAGTATCTTGCATTTATATAGTGCGAGTTTCACAGCGAATGGCAGAATGACAACCTCCGGTCTTTTCAAGGTGGCCTGGGCAGAATCTCGTTTCTCCAATAATAGTACTTTTGTGTGTTTGATTAAGGTAGACTTATCTATCATTGGGAATTGCTTCGAGGCCTTCTTCCTGAACGTATAGGGAATTTAATTCATAATGCTATCTATTACAAAACTAAACACCAATACGTAAAGCGGGCGTCATTGACGGACACCACTGCTAGTAGTAGCGCAGATCGTCAAGGAATTCAGCACTGCGATGCTTAAGAGATAGAATTCAATTTAAAGTTTCAAACTGTGATTGTTGTTCAAGATTAGCGTCCACATTGTTGATGCAGGTGCTAAAGAAAATGAATCATTGAACTGCTCAATCCTCCAATAAAGCCGACAAATATCAGTTATTAGTTTATTGTTCCGTTAACTTTTAATTTTCTCTGAAATGCTGCGCGAATAAGTTTGGGTACTCATTGGTTGTTACTTGGTGCGAACCCTTCTTCCGTCTCTGCGTCTTATAGCTCTACGAGTATTATTAAAGCCGAGCTAGTAGGAATTCGACACAGAGTAACGAGCATCTCCACCGAATTTTCAGATGCCTAATAAAAGGTTGCAATACAATCATTTAAAAAAATCTGTATTATACGTAGAAAAATATGTCAAAGTTATAATGTAATTATTTTTTTAATTCTTAGTTTATACATCCATATGATAATACATTGAGAAAGCAAATTGACTCGTAACAGAAATGACACTAAAAGGACGGGATCCTGTCACAAGTCGTTGCGAGATATACTCATACTCAGACCCACCACATTCTGGTAAGCAGAAATTAGATGTCGTTTATCCAGGACGCTAGTCTGTACAACATGTGTTTTTAATTGCTGTTCCAGACGCGTAGAAGAATCAACAAAATGTTGATTTCAATATTGTAGTAATCCTCAAATATCCCAGTTTACCTAATCCCGTACTGTTTGTAATAGGTTATAGATAGAGAGAGGGGTTAAAAAACTATTGAAAAAATATAAAGTATTCTACCATTTTGACAAGACTGAATACGGAGCTTGCACTAACGAAACGTCTCAACCAAATACACATTAATACTCATATCCTGTATAAATTAATTTCTCCATTTAAATTTCTGTGTCAAAACCATGTATATATATATATATATTTATAATGTCCATGCCTTTTAATATTACACAGTATATTTCTAATTAGGAAGAAAGAACACATTAATAACAAAGTGGATAAAGGCCATTTATTTCGTGAATACTAATCATCGCTATACAATCATACATATATATACATTTTGGGTTTTCAATTGATTATGCTAGTGGTAACAAATCTGACTCGCTCTTACTTCTGTTTCTTGTTTTGGCTGGTTGGTAAGTGTGTATGCGTTTGTGTTTGTGTGTGTGCGTGTTTGCATGTAAAGGTCATTCTCGCAGTATTGCAAAGTGATGTCTGACATCTGGTCATTATTGTTTTGATGGCCAAAATGTGTGTATATATATAATAATATAATAATAATAATAATACATTTATTTGGCATCAAAGGCCAACTGGCCCGACCATTGAAATAACAAATCAAGGGTAGGATATGTGGAGGTGAATGGAATTGTGACTAGCAAAGTATTTAATAGCAGGGGGAAGGGGTTGGGGAAGGGAAAAGTTATCATTAACATCAAGATAGTTCAATCTGGTGAAAAAATAAATAAAAACGAAGTTCCATTTGACTAGACAAGATCAATTGGAGATAGTCCATGAAGCGTCAGAGCTTCTAGGTGAATGTGAGATCGAAAAAGATGGCGGACCGGAGGTAGACGTCGACCGATGGAGTCCATTGTCGTGGAGATTGAGTTGATGGAGCATAGCATAGACATGGATGGAATCTGCAGGATTGAAGCGAGCGAGTCTTGCAGGGGTCGCAGGCATCCGTAGAACGAGGTTGTGATTGAAGGAAGACCAGGGGGAGTCGATGTCCGAAGCGAACCGTTGGTGGATCGGTAGGGCTGTTGGGTTTCCGGTCCTCTGCTGAAACAAGAAAAGAAAAGAATTGGATGAGCAAAACGTAGTAAAGTATCCACAACGTGGATATGATGGGGTCAGGATTGGGCTGGGAAGTGGTATCAGTGAGTCGAGAAGAAAAGATTAAGACCAGAGAGATAAAGTGGAAGATTAGATGACTGCCTGAGGGATTTCGCCCTCTGAAGTTAGTAAAGAGAATAGCCTGGGGTGAAGTAAATGTTATGGATTGAGAAGGAATCAGTTTCGTTTCCCATCGGTCGTATCACAAAGAAGTTTGTTGAAGAAGTACCGATGAGCTGCCTTTTTAAATTCGTGCTGGGGTAGGAGCTTTATCTCTGTGGGAAGAGCGTTGAAGAGATTAGTGGCTTTGGAGAAGAGCTAGTTTTTTTTAAATATGGTGGGGGTATGGTTAGCTTGGATAGAAGAGTTACTAGAACGTGTGGTGTAGTAGTGACTTGGGTGGACAAAGTTGGAGAGTGGTAAGCAAGTTTTGATCTTATGGACGGGTGAACCAAAGCGGAAGAAGATTTGCCAGGAGTAGGCGTTCCCGATAATTTTGGCATTTCGGGAAGACTCGCTTTAGAAATCTGGAGGATACCTATTCAAAAGTATACGAGGAGGCGAGGGCGAGAAGGACAGTAGAATTCGCTGGCGTAGGAAATGAGGGGCAGAACGTAGACCTTGAATAACGTGAGTTGGAGAGTGGGATTGTTAGTCTTAAAACAGATCAGACGGGCCCATTTGAAGAGTTTGGAAGTAGTGTGTGTAAGGTGTAGGGAGAAGTCGGGATTTTGAAAAATGAATGCCAAGATGTTTAGCCGAATCTATTATTTCTATGTCGAGCGGGGTAGTTGGCAACCGGGATAGAGCAGAATGGATCAGAGGAGAGTTTCATTAGGCGAGTTTTGGTGGGATTTAAATTGAGGCTGATTCTGCTGAGCTGCGAGTGGAGCGAGGATAGGAGCTCCGATATAAGGGGTAAGGAGGGGTTGGATGCTGTGGGGTTACTGAATACGATAACCATGTCATCCGCTTATTTGAACAGCTTGAAAAGGTTGTCTTCAACCTGTATGTGCGCGAGCGTAAGTTGAAGAGAATGGGACCAAGTACGGAGCCCTGGGGAACACCGGATCGGATATGGGCTGGCCTCGAGTGACTACTGCCAACTTTTACTGTCGCATATCGGTTTCGGAGATAGTAACTGATAAGATTGAGAACGTTGCCGCAGATACCGCTTCTCAGTAAGGCGGATTCGATATATATATATATATATATATATATATATATATATATATATATATGTATATATGATTGTATAGCGATGATTAGTATTCACAAAATAAATGGCCTTTATCCACTTTGTTATTAATGTGTTTTTTCTTCCTAATTAGAAATATATATAAGCAGTATTTTATATTTATTTAAATTTTATTAATTTACTTATTTAAAATTTTATATATATACACCCACATCTTATAAAAACATCAATTTATATATACACCCACACGCTATATCATATGCATATATAGATAACCATATAAGCAACTATGTGGGTTCTTCCCTCATCTTTTATAAATATCTATATGAATATCATACAAGCAACACTATGAGTTCCTCAATGAATAAATTTTATCAGTCAAAACGCTTTTGTTAATATTTATATATCTATTTTTATGTCTATGTATATATATAGCCATATATATTTATATGTGTATACATATGTATCTATAAACAATGAAATAGGTTCTTTGAAATTCAAGTATCTAAAATTCACTCTGAGTGTATAGTATATTTACTTTACTATATATATATATATATATATATATATATATATATATATACTATATATATATGTACACTATTTATACTTTCAATTTATTTGCATTATTTAAGTCTACACCCTAAATATATATTTTTAAATGTATATATATGAAATCCACATAGAGAAATCTAAATAAGCATAAGCAACTGTGAGTTCACCCCACATCCTATATGAATATTTAGAATCATTCATATATATTTCTCTGCATAATAAGTATATAAATATAGATATATATATCTGTTAAGTATATCTAGATAAACATATAAGCAACAACATGAGTTTCTCTCACTTCTTATATAAATCGAAATGTTCATTATATATATATATATATATATATATATATATATATATATATATATATATATATATGTATATATATAACTGTAGCCAAATTACCTCTTTCTAACTCCATATAATTTGTTCCGTTTTCTATCTCAGATTCATAGTCGCGATCTCTTATTTTGATTTATTATTAGCTCTGATTCCTCCAATCTACGTTTTTTCCATTCGAGAAGGCTTCATTAAATATTGGGCCTAATGATTTTTCTACAGATGTCATATTCATGACGTTCATTCCTGATTTTATTTCAATTGTTTCTCTAATCAACCTGGTTAATCTATTTCGGTTACATAATGCAATTCGTTTACATCCATCCCAGTTTATCTGATGCCCTGTGTCCACTGAGTGCCTGGCTAGATCTCATCTATGACTGTGTCTATATTTGGACGCATGGTTTCATCTATATACCTGAGATTGCAATCTTTACAAGGTATCTCATAAACCCCTGATGTGTTGAGTGGTTCTATTTTTCTTTCTGATTCGGTACGTTATTGCCTATTGTAACTGACTGTCTTAGAACCGTTCTTATGTTCTATTTCATTGCTAATGTCCCAATTTTTCTACTTCATTTAGAATCTGGTAGAGCCAGAGCTCTGTGCTTATCTTCATTTTGATTTTCTAAATCCCTTAGCTGGTTCTCTTGGGTTTTTTTATTAAATCGCAATAGTGTTTCGTTTATGATTTTCTCAGTTAATTTTTCCAGATATCCATTTATCCGGAATTTTCCTTTCAATTTCATCAGTTCTTTGTCCCTATATTTTAAATCCACTATTTTAAGACTCCTTGGTATCATAGATTTTAGAATACCTATTTTCATCTCAAATGGGTGATTAGAGCAATAGTTCAGGAGGATACCAGAATAACTATCCTTCCTGTAAATATCTTTTTCTAATTTCTGACCAATTTGTTTTAATTTTACATTTATAAATGGTGATTCTTCTTTCCTTTCTTTTTCCAATGTAAATTTGACCTCCCAGTTGATTAGCTAAATACAGAAAATTCTCCGACTCATTGTCCCCATGATTCCAAATTAAGAAGATTTCATCTAAGAATCTTAAATATAAGCTTGGTTTGAGGAGAGATCCGAATAAGCGATTTTTTTCTAAATAATTCATAAATATTAGCGACTGAGACCGATAATAATTTTCCCAGAGGAACACCTTTAACTTATAGGTAGAATTCATTTCTAAATATAAAGTATGTAGAGGAAATAAAAATTTTAAACATTTCCATAATACTCCTTAACATCATTTTACTCTCTTCTAGTATTTCAGGGTATTCCGTTAGACAACGTTGGACTCACTCTAATGCAACCTGTACCAGAATGTTCATATACATAGATACCACATCCAAGGTTGCCAGTTTATTATTCACTAATAATTTATATTTACTAATCATGGCAGTGAAGTGATAAGTATTCTTTAATGCATAATCTAGAAAATAGGTGTATTTTCTTATTCTATGGCACAGAAATTTGGACATTTTAGAAGTTGGAGAATTCTGGACTTTTACAATTAACCTAAGTGGATTATCTTGTTTATGAATTTTTACCAAACCATACACTCTGTGAGAGAATGTCTCTTTGTATTAATAATTCTCCAAGCACTGAATCTAATTCCCCACACCCAATCATTTTATTAATTAAAGTTTTAACCTCACCTTGTAACTTGTCCCTTGGGTCATTATTTATTTTATGATAAACTTCTTTATTAGTTAATTGCACATACATCTTATCATTATAATCTCTCTGATTCATTAGCACTGTTGCTCCACCTTTATCTGCTTTAATGTATATTACTCTATTAGATAAAAAAATTCGATCTCAGTCTTTTCAAATCTTAATTCGGCTTATATTTATCCTCTCTGTGTTCATGATTGTTTATGACGTGATACAGTGAAATTCGCAAAGAAGCTTTATTGCTGATGTCGCCTTGCCCGAATGCTAACTTGGCATTATGGTATTGTGGAGAGGTTTAGTTTGCCTCATTTCTGTAAGTTATCCTGATAAATTTACTCATAGTAGCAAGTTATTCCTTCTCCATCTGCCTCTCTCTCTTTCTCTCGCAAATCTCACTAATAATTTGTATAAATTCACTTATATACTTTTTTCACTCCTTATGGTTATATGACAATTAAGCATTAGTCACTTTTGAATTTTGTGTAATTGGACATGATGATAATGATGAGTACTTCTAAGAAAGATAGACAATCATCTTTTTCATGCTCTGACGTAAAACTGAAATTCGTAAAATTCCAATTTGGCAACATCCAATTCAAATTTAGTTTTACCTTTTTCTGGGAGGAAATGCGTGATTTTAACTGTCTCAGTAATAATTTCATTCTTAGGTATGTATTCTATAGGAACAGCCGTGTTCAGTCCCAGGTTAAGTATTCTCTTTTCATTATCCTTGAGATCCATAGATGATCAGTTTATTACCCGTTTAGTCACAACAGAATCATTTGGAATATTTCTTGCAGGCCTATAGATTCCAAGGTTTGCTAGTTTCTTCTCATGTTTCTTTCTAACCTTTTGAATTTCTTTATTCCTAGCCTTATCATTGAACTCTTTTATACATTTAAGGTCCATTTCTTGTAATATCAAGAGCAACTTTGATCTTATTTTAGGTTTTTTTTCTCTAATTAATTCATATTTTCTTTTTTCTTAATTTTTTACCGATAATTTCATTAAATGTATAGAACGTTCCTGTTTCAGAACATTTCCTACCCTATCTAGCTGAAATGGTAGTCTGAATTATAAATATAATTTAAAGAATGAGATATGTTCAACTTGCCTTACAATTTGTATTTTCCTCTTTTGTATTGGTTGAAAAGTTGGACCACTGTCCGGTCGTATTTTTTATTTAAGTAGTACTTAAATGTTGAATCTTTTTGCGCAGTGCTGTCCTTCTTATTGTGGATTTGACCGCATTTTTATTGTGCGGGACAATTGATAGCACTCTTAGGTCGGTAAAATCTTGAATGTTGTACATTTTCAGGTGCTCTGATTATTTGCCTTGATTGATGGGTTCTCACTTGTCCTTTCTTTTTTAAGCCTTCCATCAGCTGATTGTCTGAAAATGACGTTGGAACAGGATTTTCCACTCTTCTTTTTTCCAAATTTTCGGAACTTAATTTCCAGTCCCATCTTCAGGGTTGACACAATACGCACAGGAATAAAACACAACTTGTGGCAAATGTGGTATCCTCATTCAAGACAGATATATTTATTTATTTTAATTCCAAAAGTATTTTTTTATTGTCTTCCTAATATCCGTTCTTCATACCTAGTCTCTAATACTCAAATGTATACAAAAACTTATCCCTGTCCCTCTCCTCGCACCAACCACCTAGGCGTGTATGACAATTCATAAGATTTGCTTATAGCTTTTCTATAAATGTCACTTTAGTAGAATACACATGTGTTTATAGGTGGTTGTGTGCGGGGAGGGAGACGGAAAATTTTTTGTATACATTTGATTATTAGAGACTAGGCATGAAGAACGGATATTAGGAAGATAATAATAAATACTTTTGGAATTAAAATAAACTATGTCTGAATGAGGACTCCACGACCCCTGGGGTGTTTTCTGTGTCAACGGACAAATCAAAGTCTCGGGGGCGGAAAAGTGGAGAAAATCTGTTAACGTCATTGCGACAACGGTGTCACTGAAGCCTCTATATATATATATACCTTATATATAGCATATATATATATTATTTATATATATGCTTTATTATAATGTTTTGAATTCGTTGGATTCTGTGTGTATTTTTCATAGCTTGCATTGGTTAGCTTAATACGCAAGATGTTATGATAAACCAGTCATTATTGTCAACTTTGATCCTCGGTCTAAGATTAAGTTAAATGGCGCCTTTCTGTTAGTTTTCAATTCTTATGACTACCTAAAGACCCTAGTGATACTGAACGAATCCGCCTAAGTTTTTGTAGGCATATTGGTCCTGCTTTAGCTGTCTTTTAAAGGTTTTCTAATCCACAGGCATCGCTTATTTATTCAACTAAGAAACAATTAAAATGTCTTCAAATCAAGTATACCGTCAATCTTCTTCATTCTGTGAAGACTTAGAAGATAACTGACTGTTTCTGCCAGTATCCATACAGCATTGTAAATCGATTTGCTCGCTTGGTTTTGTTAAAGTCATCAACAACTGGGTGTCAGGTGGTATTGATCTGGAGCATATGTTATGAGACAACCAGTTCTGTCTGACCGCTAATTGAACGGAATAGAGATTGTGTTGGTTGGATCACTTTGTAAAAGCAAATTGCACATCTTGCTCACAAGAATACTGAGACAACTACGGTGGATGACTGATACGACATAAGAGGCAGACTGGCAATCTCGATCTTAGGTATTTAATTACTTTGCACCCTATAATCAGTGATCGTGTGGGACTTGAGTGAATAACTGTCTTTTGGGAACCAGCGTAGAGCTGAGGTTTATTCGAATTTTTATGACACTCATCATTTGAATGTCGTTAATTTTCATTTAATTGAACATATATGATTCATGTTTATATTAGCTTTTGCATGCAACGTTTAAGTCATACCAACAAATTTTATATGCCGTATTATATTTAAATGCATGCGTATACTGTGAGTATTTTTTATAAACGAGTACTATCGCTTTCAAATTTTGAAATAGATGCTATGTTTAAAAGGTCTCACCGATGTAGAGGAAATTGGCATCACAAAATGCTTTCATTCGCTTTATTATTTCAAATAAGGTCGCAGAGATTATAATTTTTGCTTCTGTTGTTCTAATATTTTCAGATTATATCAAACCCAATGGATTTCGGGACAATGACAGCAAAACTCGAGTCACGCCGAGAGTACCAAAGCGCGCATGATTATTTCTATGATTTAGCGTTGACGTGCAATAACTCCATGGTCTACAATCCCCCGGATACCATATTTTATCAAAAAGCAAGGAAGGTAATAACATTTTTGTTGAATGTACCAATCTAGTTCTGCGACTCATTTTACATCAGTGGCATTGGCAAATCCTGGACAGTACTGGAAGAGTTCCCCATAAAGAAAGATGGTCTTTTGAGTGAATATATATATATATAATATATATATATATATATATATATATATATATATAGTAGAATCTATAAACTAAATAGTGCACCAAGTAGTAAAGGCAATTCATCCAGTAGACCGGTTTCGCTCTTATTGGAACTCTTGAAGAAGTATGATTGAACTCAATCCGTTTGAAGCATTCTTCTTACAAAATTAAAGGGTTTTTAGTGCTTCAATCGGTTCTGCTGATGGCTAGTATCCTAGTCCGCTTCACTCTGCATCCGATCTTGAGCGGCTAGCATTGTTACTTGCCTAGCGCATAGCGTTGTGCGTACAAAAGACACACATCTGCGTTTTTTGGGTTACATGGGTCAAGATAAGAGGACAGGCATTGATAATCCTGCCCTCGACTCTTCAGAAACTTTCTATTGAAGAAACTGGGGTCGTCGTGTTTCTGCGCCGAAAGGTACTCGCAAAGGCCAATCCTACTCTTTAATGTGATTTAATGTTGCATTGCTTTTCTATTCTATTCCAGCCAAATTCTTGCTTTCTCTTACAGCAGTTATGACCTTTTCCTAGCTTCGATAGTATTCGTGACCTAGTGTGGTTCTGGGGGTTGAAGTTAATGGTATCAATCTTCTGTCGTTCCTATGATCACAGGCTAAATAAACTCATATATGATTTGCTCGCATTGATATTTATTGGTTTTACTATTCTTCTATTACCTCATTTCTTGCTCAATAAAAACGTCAATCCTGGAAATATATGTTAAAATTGTTCAAAATGAGCATTAACTCCAAAGTTCACCAAGTTTGTCTGAATTTGACTTTGCACATATGGCCTGCGATCTAGTAGTTTTTCTTGTTCCGATAATAACCCTACATCGCTTGTGAATGATCATTGACTTACAATCAGCTGCTAAAATGTGAATTACAATAATCAAGGTTTCGATTTTAATATAAACACCTTACTCATTATGTACATACATTTGTCAGTATAAACTAAGCATTGTATAGTGTACAAAAGGCAATTCATCCAGTAGACCGGTTTCGTTCTTATTGGGAACTCATCATGTACTGGCCAGAATTTGTCGCGGACAGGGTTCGAAACTGGGCAAGTCTGCTCTAACCACTGAGCCACCCTTCCGCATACTTTATATTTTTCATTTGTATAATGATTAATGCAACCCGGAAAGTTTTTTCTTTTAGGTGGAGCTCATATGGCATCCATTTAGACCCAAAGTTCTAACTAACCATCCACAATCTTTCATCATAGAACAGATACAACGTTGCATGGACAAGTGGTATTTAGATGAACATTTATGTAATTAAACGAACACTGGTTGCACGGACGGTGATAGCAGTTCGCTGAAATAAATCTTGCTACGAGTTCTATGACAACCCGAAAACTACATGTTATGTAAAGTATTCCGAAAGAAATAGGGTTGAACTTTGCTTGATAGAAATTCACCTTTCTCGCCTTATTGCGGGTTCGAATTCTACTAACTCCTTTTCACCACTGTTAGTGCTTAATATTATTATTATTATTATTATTGCGATGCTTTAAATTCTCCTAGTGTGTTTTTGTCTCGTTCTTCTATTGCAAATGGTCAAAAGCTATAAAAATGACCATCTTGTCTACTTTCAGTCGCAGTCGGTCCTTACTGATATAACAGGATTTCGTCTATCTACCTAATGGAAAATTATTTGGAAGCGTTTCGTTCTAGTGAATAAACCTATTATTATCCGTCCTGGCATGCAAGAGTAAAGCGACGTGCCACAGAACCTCTGGGGTTCCTGATCATAATCAGTAATGTTTACTTTGGACTCCTCGTTATTTTTGCTTAGTTAGTGCAGAGGTTTGTGCTATTCGGCTGTTTAAACACTGCCACTTCTCGAGTCTCGTGTGCAGGATCAAATGATGATAGTTTACCGCAAGGTAAGGACACGGGGCAACGTAGAAGTGAATGTGATTTTAATTTATGTGTAAATTATTCATAGGAAAGATGTGTTCTTTACACCTCCAGCTTGCCATTTTCATTTCTACCTCAAAGACCTTTTTTTCAACTTTTCCTTTTTAGCTCATGACATTTGCGCAACGGCAATTTTTCTCTGGGGCTCTTCGCAAGCTCTGCCTGCAGCTGGGTATACACGATGGGCTGACCGTGCAGGAACTGGGCGAGTTAGTCGATCAGCCGGGCGAGAATGTAGCTCGTATTCCAAGTGTCATTGCCACATTGTACACAGATGCTCAATTGAAATGGCAGAGACAAAGCAGACACACGGGTTTCTCCCCGGCAACAAAAACTGGTTGTCAATTATCGGACAAGGCAGCAAGTGCTACAAACGTTCATGTGCCGCATCAGCCGTCACCGTCTAATAGGCTACCATCTGTAGCCGGTACGTTTGCTTTCCAACATGACACCAGTCTCTTTAAGATTCTTTCATCTGTTATGCTACATTGCGCCAAATAGAAATTGTCAATTTCAACTTGACTTGGCAAAGAAATAGTGTATGCAAAACCCCTTTCCATGTGCAAAGAGAAAAAAATCGATAAAATACAAAAACCGCTTCTTCCTCATATTCTTCTCAGCTATCTACAATTGGTAATCACTTTATATGTAAATTGAAGTGCAAAACTAGATAGAAAATGTTGCACACTGACCTTTTACTAGATATTCGCGTGTCACATTTGTGTGTGCATTTCCGTTACTGTGTTTTTCGTCTAACTTATTGAGACTAGAGTGGCTGAATAACAATTTATCATTTGCATGCGTTAACTATTCGTTTTAAACACTCAATTTAAAATGACGTAACTGAGATGGCTCTCACACTTTCTGGTGGGGGGAGACCAATTATTCAGAAACACGTCATAAAAACATGTCATGAGTGATAAAACTATAAGTCCGAAAGACAAATGCACATGTTAAATTTCAATTCAATCCACTTAGGTTGCACTCAAGATAGACTAGTTAATAAATGTTATTTTCATACTATTAAATAGGCGCACGCCACGCATGTGCATGTGTATGTGTATACATAACTAAAAAAACTCAGTGAAAATATAATTGATACACACGTACGTACATCTAAATGGAACTGCAGTCAATAGAAATTAATTTACCCTTTACACGCGTCAGACAAATTTTTACTTATAAATATTGTATTATTAGAATAATCTCAATAGGTAGAGTGGCGGTGCAAGACACAATATTATGGTTCAAATCACTAAGAGTTTTAAAACCAAACAAGTAGTTAGAGATGAAATTTTGGAAAGACTATTCTTAATAATTGATTATTCATTACTTGAACAATAAGCCCACTAATTAGTCAATCTTAATCCGATGTTTTTAATCTTTTACTGGAGCTAGCTTCAGTTTCCAATTCATGCAATCGCCTTTTCCTGCCATTACTCTAAATTTGTTTAGCAAGAGTTTTTTGCATAAACAAACATGAGTATCGTGTTAATTATCGGAAGAGTCACTTCTTTTTTCATCGAGTTAATATTTCGGATGGCGTGTCTCCTTTAAAAGGTAAGCTGATATTCAAGATCGTCTGGAAATTAGCCAGATTTGAAGTGTGAATTTTAGTTACTTTAAGATATTGTGAAAACCGTTCCGCATGTACCAGCTGTGTTTGTTCTAGAATGCTCTTGTATTCGTCTCTTTAATAACAGGCTAGTCTGGCCTATATAGCAGACTGTGCAGCCATGGAATTTTCATATATGAGCACGGACCTGAAGTAAACACCAATCCCATTGTATTTAACCAGTCGACGAACAACATAACTAAACTACCGCCAGTCGCAATGCACTGACGCGTTTCGACCTACCATGATCATCATCAGAGGACGACGGCAAACTGACTAGCAAAGATCAAACCGTAATGCATATATATGGAAAGCAAAATTAGATATGCGGCTCTCATCCCTAGTAGTCTTGCAAACATTGTGCTTGACTGGAGATGTGGGCTGCACAATTTTTACGCAGTCGCGAAGATAATTTTTTTGACGATTTCGCCACATATATCTATAGGTAATTCAATTAAGCAATCATTGATTGCGCGGGTGATGGTAACAATTCTTTAAATCAAGTTTGCGAGTTTGGAGTAAACACCAATCCCATTGTATTTAACCAGTCGACGAACAACATAACTAAACTACCGCCAGTCGCAATGCACTGACGCGTTTCGACCTACCATGATGATCATCAGAGGACGTCGGCAGACTGACTAGCAAAGATCAAACCGTATTGCATATATATGGAAAGAAAAATTAGATATGTGGCTTTCATCCCTAGTAGTCTTGCAAACATTGTGCTTGACTGGAGATGTGGGCTGCACAATTTTACGCAGTCGCGAAGATAATTTTGTTGACGATTTCGCCACATATATCTATAGGTAATTCAATTAAGCAATCATTGATTGCGCGGGTGATGGTAACAATTATTTAAGTCAAGTTTGCGAGTTTGGAGTAAACACCAATCCCATTGTATTTAACCAGTCGACGAACAACATAACTAAACTACCGCCAGTCGCAACGCACTGACGCGTTTCGACCTACCATGATCATCATCAGAGGACGAAGACAGTCTGACTATTGAGGATCAAACCGCATTGCATATATATGGAAAGCAAAATTAGGTATGCGGCTCTAACCTCTAGTTGTCTCGCATACATTGTGCTTGACTGGAAATGTAGGCTGCACAATTTTTACGCAGTCGCGAAGATAATTTTTTTTGACGATTTCGCCACATATATCTATAGGTAATTCAATTAAGCAATCATTGATTGCGCGGGTGATGGTAACAATTCTTTAAATCAAGTTTACGTGTTTGGAGTAAACACCAATCCCGTTGTATATAACCAGTCGTATTATAACATAGGAAAAACAACTGGCTAAATACAACGGGATTGGTGTTTACTTCAAGCTCAAAAACTTGATTTAAAGAATTTTTATCACCTCCCGCGCAATCAATGATTGATTAATGTGAGACATTTCGATTGCAGTGAGTTTTTACTCTAAATTTGTTTAGAGTATCGTGTTAATTATCGGAAGAGTCACTTCTTTTTTAATGCTTCGAGTAAATATTTCGAATGGCGTGTCTCCTTAAACTGATATTTACTGTCTTTTTTGGGGTACAGCTTCGTGAAATTTTTGTCGGTCATACGTCACCCTTGCCTCAACAAACCTTTAGGGTTACTCGTTTTCTAATAAAGTTGTTTTGAGCAGCCCTACCTCTTTACACTTCAGTTATTCAGAACAGATATTCTTTAAACGAACATTGGTTGCGCGGGTGGTGATAAAAAGTATTATAATCAAGGTTGCGGTCTTGATATAAACACCTGACCCATTAATTACTTACATATGTCAGTATAAACTAAGAATTGTTTAGTGTAAAAAAGGCAATTCATCCAGTAGACCGTTTTCATCCTTATTGGGAACTCATCATGTACTGGCCAGAATTTGCCGCGGAAAGGACTCGAACCTTGGCACGTCTGCTTCGGAATCTGGTGCTCTAATGACTGAGCCATCCTGCGCACACTACACTACACACAATTTTCAGTTATATACTAACTAATGTACCTTGGTTAGTCAATTTTTCCTTTAGATGGAGCTCATATGCCATCCATTTAGACCCAAAGTTACAACTAACCATCCCCAATCTGTCAATTACTGAACATACACCACACTACATGGAGAAGTGGTATTGAAATGAACTTTTATATTATTAAACGAACATTGGTTGCGCGGGTGGTGATAACAAGTATTATAATCTACACTATACAATTCTTAGTTTATACTGACATATGTAAGTAATTAATGGGTCAGATATTCTTTACTCTGTAGGATAAATGTCATATCAAATTTCTCTTAAGATATTGAAACAGAAATTTTGTTTTAGATGTACGATCCACCACATAAATGCTTTCGATACATTCCAATTTTTAGGTTACTAATTTCCTGTCTCGAAAGCATTAAGATGGGGAAAGAAGTTACGCTAAACTGAGGATTTTCGCTGTCGGAAGTAAACTGAATATTATGGTCGACGTTAAAATATATAAGCATGTCATTTGTTTCTACACATTTATTAAGGATAATGAAAGCTTCAGAGATATGCACTGCATGAAGTTTCATTAGTCGTTGCAGTTTTAATTTTCCAGATATAACGTGTATATATCAGCTAATTTAAACAAAAACCAAATGCCCATTGCCACTCTATCGACTTACCTGAAATATGGACAATTGAAGGCGAATTAAACATCTCTAGGGCACTTATTGGAGAGAATTTTTACCTGATTTGTAGGTATGACGAATAATGGTTTGATTACTACAGGTGAACTTACAGAGGAAATTGATGATTTTATTAACAGGGGGGCTTGTGAATATTTTTCTCACGGTGATCGAAATCTTTTTTTATTTTGGACGTTGTGCGATTTTACTTTATTTATGAAGTCAAAAATATCGCGAATAGTCTTCTGTGATATTTCAATTTTTACTGCCTGTAGCATTGTATTTAGTTCTCCCGTCAATGACATTTATTTCTTATTCGTTCAGCTTCAAGAGAAATAATTTATTAGAAACTATGTATTGAATCATTTTCATTTCCTTCTTTTGATTTTGCCAAGTACATCTTGGTATTTTTGAATTTTCGGAACCCGTTTTCATGTTATACTTTTAGTCAACTATTCATCATCCAATATAAAGTAAAACTAATAAAGCAAGTCGAAAAGTGTATTTAAACCGCTTTACTTATAATTATGACCGATTATTATCATAAAAGCTAACGCTATTTCATTATATTGGCGCATTTTTTGTGTGTGTGTGTGTTTGTGTGTGCGCGCGCGCGTTTGCAGTGTCTTTAATTTATATGTATTTGGCTAAATACAATCGCATACACGTTTAATCTCATCTAAGTGAAGCCTGAGTGTCTTTAATGTATTTAACATGTACACGCGTCAGAGTGGTTGTTTTATTCATACTATGTGAAATGACGTAATTAAGAATGCCCTCAGTGGTTAGCGAGGATAGTAAAGTGATTAAAATACACCCGTTGTGTTATCACGTCAGTGCTATTGAAACAAGAAAATTTCCTAAGTATACAATGATGATTGTAAGAAAATGGAATTATTAAGATGAAAGACCATTACTAAGCGTTTAACTTAATGTACGCCCTAAGTTAATAGATACAATAAAATAACAATACATAACAAAAGATGAAATTTTGCACGATGATGCTGTAAATAACTGATTTCCAAAAATGACTGATATCAAGTCAATTATAAGCTAGTCGTAATCCATTATTCGTAAAATTTTATTGAAACTAGACTCAGATTTTGATTCATGCAATCGTTACTTTTTATTATTGTTTAGTGTTGTGATTCTAATGGAACATAGCGTTTCTTTACATCGCTGTTTCATTCAAAATGTCATCTCTTGACTTGACTAATTAATTAATTTTTCATAGTACCCTATCCATTTGCGAAAAGAAAACGAAACTGTATCAGATTCAAGAACTGATTCCTTCTCATATTCTTCTCAAGTATTTAAATATGAACATCCCGTTATACACTTATTAAAAAGCAAAACTAAATAGGAAAATGTAAACTTGGAGAGAGTGTGAAATAAGTGAATAACCAATCAATTGTGCGCGTCACCTCCAGTTCAAGCTAAATGCCTGAACATGCTTCTTCTGCTTGCATAAATTCAGCTGCAATCTGTTTATCCATAAAGCTTCGTATGTGACTAACTCCCTTTTGTTATTGCATTTATGAATTATCTTAAATGCTACGCCTGGAGAACATACGTGTAAGGATTCACCGATGTGTTGCGCAATTGCAGCCATGTATTCACCATTTGATTTAGAACAGGCGTTTAAGCTGCAATGTTCTCTCATTCGAGTAATTATCCGTCTCATCAATTTATAAAAATATCTATTTCATTTTTCTGCTGAGTTTCATGTCCGATAGTGCCATGATCCTACGATCCGCGTTCGATTGACTGGATTTTACCTTCTTCGAGTTATGCTTAAATTTACTTGCCGTGTTCATCGTTGTTATTTGTATTCAACCCCTCTATGTTTTATGTATGTTATTCTGAGGCTTCTTTTTGTTACTGATTTTAATATATTGATTTTTTTAGCTTTACATTACTAAGGATCCTAGTGTAGGTATCTCTTATTTTTGACCATTTCTAACTAAGTTGACACCCACAAAGGATAATTCACCAGATAACTACCTTTCGGTCGTAAATTACAGTTCTTTTTTTTGTTAGTTAAGTTTAGTAAATTTATCATATCTTCATTATCTTGATGTAAAATCACTAGTATGTTATGTAAAAACCTTAGGATTCAATTTGGGATTTAGGCATGTCTTATTTAGAATATTTTTCTTCAAATAATTTAAAACGAGCTTACATGCTTGATATAAACACCAATCGCACTGTTTTTATCCAGTCGCACAACATCGCAAATCTACCGTCAGTTACACGTAGGTCTGCTATCTTGTGCGACTGCATAAGTTTAATGAGTTTCGTTTATTTATCGAGTTTGAAAACTTTATTTAAACAATTATCACAACTCGTGCAATCAAGGATTGTTGAATGTAAACGAGGTTTTCAATAGGAACTAACAAGGGTTATTTTATTCGGACACCTCTAATGTGTTTATTATACTATTTCCATAAAGGTAAAATAGAGGACGTGCATTAAATCTTCTTCTCGATAATGTACCAAATCGTCATTTCACTTCCATCTGATTATAACCTATTAACAACAAGAAAACGCTGAAAACAATCCATGGATTCAGGTAGCCGTATATTTGTTCACATAGATACCACATCAAAGCCCGCCAACCTAACATCTTCATCTAGTATACATTTATCAACTGTTTAAACAAAAGTACAACAAATAATCCATGTATGATCTAAGAAGTTGGAGTAATTTCTCATCCTATAGCATTGACCTATGAAATATTGTACATTGGAGAGTGCTGTGAATTATAAATAACACTTAACGGGTTATCAGGTTTCATCATCATCATCATCATCATCATCATCATCATCATCATGCCAAGCCATAAAAAAGTCAAAAGTGACTAATGTTGCACTGCCATTTAACGATAAGTGAAACATATTTAAATAACAACAGAAATAGTATTTTAGACAAATTATTAGTGAGATTTACGAAAGAGAGACAGAGTACCTAGTTACTATGGGTATATTTATCAAGGTAACTCACAGAAGTGAGGTAAATTAAACCTCTACACAACACCATTATGGCAAAGTCAAATTTAATGCAAGGTGACATCAGCAATACAACCAGCCATAGAAATTCCAGCTTGACGACTGGCGGGTTCAAGCTAGTCAACCCGGGAATGGTAGCATGAACGTTGCTGGGCCATAAATGGATACAACCATCATCCCGTTTCGTGTGAAGCCTCGAGTTTGGTCTAACTGCACTGTATTTTTTTTGTTAAATGTGTAGTGACGGAAGGAGAGCAAGCATTCCAGACGTGAAGGGCAAGTTTCGGCTGCTGAAGGAAACTCTGGCCACTGGCATCTGGGCAGATAGTGCTCATCAGCCTTGGTTGGCAGAGGAGAAGGAAAACTCCGAATACAAACCATCACTAGGAATGGGCGATCTAGTGTTCTTTTACAGTCTACATTTAACCATGACAAGTACAACTTACAATCATTACGTACTGCATCGGCCATCGCGCAGTATAAAAAGGGTCGCAGGGTGGATAAGCGAAAACGGGCTACTGCAGGCAACTCTATATCCGATTCCGCCACTTCCTCTTCTCCATCTAACAATAACACTCTTTTAGATACTATAAATATGGTTGGTTTAGATCATAACACTGAGCCCAATACCAGGTTGCCAAATATCGAAAACGGTTCTAGTAGACGATCATTCATTAAACCTAAGTTAGGGCTTTACGTAGGCGCATTTAATGTGCGAACATTAAAACAACTTGAACAGCAAGAATCTCTTGCTCGTACGTTGGATAAATTAGAAATCGACATATGTTGCGTATCTGAAACCAGAATACAGGATCCTACGTGTATTACAGAACTAGTTGCACCATCCCTATCTACGCGTTATTGGCTTCGAACATCTGGTTCCACAGAGTTCTCTCAAGCCGGTAAATGGGGCGTTGGTATTGCCCTTAGCGCGCGAGCTGAAGCTTGCTTAATTGAATGGATCCCTTTAAATAGTCGATTGTGTGCGGCACGTTTAAATACATCTACTAAAATCAAAGCAAAAAACCGTTATCATCGTTGCCTCTTCGTTGTATCTGCATATGCTCCTACCGATTGCAGCACAGAAGAAAGCAAGGACGCTTTTTACTCCGAATTAAGCTCCTTACTAAGTAAAGCACGAAGTTCGGATATAGTCCTGGTTATGGGTGACATGAATGCTCAAGTTGGTCGCTTAAGTAACACAGAATTTCATTTAGGTGGAAGATACACTCTAAGCTCGACTCGCAATGATAATGGTGAACGGCTTTTGGATAGCTGCGCTGAACATAGACTATATTTAAAAGTAGTACAAACTTCAGACGTAGTGTTAGACGTTGTGCTACATGGCGTCCTCCAGCACCCGGACAACGGTGGACTCAAATAGATCATGTAGCAATTAGTTATAGATGGCGTGGTTGCATCCAGGATTGTCGTTCTTTTTGGAACACTTATGTCGACTCGGACCATGCACTTATCCGTTGTAGATTTGCACTAAAATTTTCCGGGAAAATAATTAAGAATAAACCCCAAATTGATGTAGGCAAACTTGAACAACCGTCCTTCCGACAAAATTATGAAAATATTCTAAAGGCTAATCTAACTGGTCTCTCTTTCATACTATATGGAATGAGGAAACCGTACCACTTGACTGGAATGAGTCGACCATCATTCCCATCTTCAAAAAAGGAAATCGTAATTCGTGCGATAACCATCGTGGTATAAGTTTGACTCCGGTCGTATCAAGGTTATTTGCTTCGATTATCCTACGTCGTCTTAGCACTTCACGTGAATCACATACAAGAGAAGAACAGGCCGGATTCCGCGCAGGACGAGGTTGTATAGATAATATTTTTACGTTAAGGCAAGTTCTCGAACAGAGGCATTTATATCACCGTCCCACAATAGTCGTCTTTCTAGACTTCAAGGGCGCATTTGATTCGGTGGATCGCAATGTTTTATTCCATATCTTGTCGAAAAGCGGTGTGCCCACAAAATTTGTTAATATTATACGAGCTCTCTACACAAATACTTCTGGTCGCGTTAAGGTCTACAACGAATTAACGCATAACTTTACAACCAGCAGTGGTGTTCGTCAAGGTTGTCCACTTTCCCCATTTTTGTTTAATTTTGTAATCGATGCTATTATGAACAACACTCTCCCACACATTCAGGACGCTGGAGTTGAAGTTCTCCCGGGAGATAAACTAGTCGATCTTGACTATGCGGACGATATCGTACTATTATTCGACAATCAGCATGCTGCCCAGACCACCTTAAATAGATTAGCAGACGTTGTTCCGTCTTTCGGTATGAAATTCGCACCCTCTAAATGTAAGATACTGTTACAGGATCACCCACCACTCACTCCAACGTTGCGACTGCAGAATGAAGATCTTGACATAGTCGACAGGTTTACATATCTTGGGAGCTCTATCAATAACGTAGGCAATATGTCCGACGAGGTGAGAATACGGATCGCGAAAGCTAGAGTAGCTTTCTCGAACCTTCGTCATTTATGGAGAAACGCGAATATTTCACTTTGCCTTAAAGGTCGTGTTTACAATGCATCTGTACGCGCAGTCTTACTATACGCTAGTGAAACTTGGCCTCTTAGAGTTGATGATCTGAGACGCTTACAGGCATTCGATCATCGTTGTTTGAGAAGTATAGCACATGTTGGTTACCAACAACGAATAACTAACGTTGACATCCGTAGACGTATTTTTGGATCTGACAATAAGTGCTCGTCGTTAGAAAAACAAATAAGGCTCCATCAACTTCGTTGGCTCGGTCACGTTTTGCGTATGCCCTCATTTCGATTGCCCAGTAGAGCTCTGTTCTCTCATCCAGCACCAAATTGGCGTAAGAAACAAGGTGGGCAGATTTTGACATGGCAGAAACAATTAAAGTCACTTACATCCAAATTGGGTAGTATAGGACCCACTCGTCTGCCGGGATGGGGTCCTCGTGCGCATCGTAGTTCTTGGTTGAAACCCTTAGCGATATGGCTCAGTGGCGATCTTGTTGCAGATGTCTAGTAGAATCATCTTCGTAACTTTCTTTTCTTAGTAGGGCAAAGTTAGCTGCGAGGTTTGGTTTGTTTATGACGTGATACAGTGAAATCCGCAAGGAAGCTGTATTGCTGATGTCGCCTTGCCCGAATGCTAATTTGGCCATAATGGTGTTGTGGAGAGGTTTAGTTTGCCTCATTTCTGTGAGTTATCCTGATAAATTTACTCATAGTAGCAAGGTATTCCTTCTCTCTCTCTCTCTCTCGCAAATCTCACTAATAATTTGTCTAAATTCACTTATATACATTTTTCACTCCTTATGGTTATATGCCAGTGAAACATTTGTCACTTTTGACTTTTGTGTGGCTCGACATGATAATAATGAACAATACAGCTTCCTGCGGCTTTCACTTTATCACGTCATAATCAAACCAAATCTCGCAGCTAACTTTGCCCTACTAAGAAATGAATTTTACGAAGATGATTCTACTCGACATCTGCAACAAGATCGCCACTGAGCTCGATTCGATGCCATAGCGCTAAGGGTTTCTAACCAAGAACTATGATGCGCACGAGGACCCCATGCTGGCAGACGTGTGTGTCCTATACTACCCAATTTCGATGTAAGTGACTTCAAATGTTTCTGCCATGTCAAAATCTGCCCACTTTGTTTCTTACACCAATCTGGTGCTGGATGAGAGAACATAGCTCTACTGGGAAATCGAATTGAGGGCATACGCAAAACGTAACCGAGCCAACGAAGTTGATTGAGCCTTATTTGTTTTTCTAATGTGGAGCACTTACCAGGTTTTTGTACCTATCAAACCGTACAAAATGGATGCAACTATCTATGTTTTTTTAAAAGTGTTGTGCTTTATTTCGCTGTGCGATCATCACATTAACGTATCCACGATTTTCTTTCGTGGGTGACAGATCCGATTGATTCCCATTTCAAAATACGGGGTTAGTTTGTCTTCCTATAGGATAGTTTCTGATTCGTCCCCTCGCTCCAAAGCCTTTTTACATAATTCGTACAAACCACTGAAAATGAGGTGCGATCTAATTTTGGTTGCTTAAATAAGATGGTTTCGGCATTATATTGTGTGTTATTAGAAGCCTGATGAAGGTACTGGTAATGAGGTACCGAAACGTAGCCAGACAACCAAGATTAGATCTAAACTCATTTCCAGCTGTGGGTACGAATGGTGAGTTAGGGGACGAGTCAGCAGCCAGTCACCACGAAGCTGAACTTAACACGTACTGTCCAGAATTTTCCGTGGACAGGGCTCGAACCTGGGCACGTTAGCTTCAGAATCTGTTGCTCTAACCACTGAGCCAGCCTGCCGCAAACTACACACAACGTTCAGTTATACTACTTAACGCTTCTCATTTAGCTTTTCCTTTTAGTGGAGCTTATATGGCTTCCTTTGAGGTCTAAATTTCAAAATAATCATCTCCATTCTGTCATTATAGAACAGACATCACACTTAATGGGGAAGTGGTATTGAATTGAACATTTGTTTAATTAATCGAACATTGGTTGTGCGGGCGGTGATAACAATTACTATAATCAAGGTTTCGATCTTGATAAAACACCTGATCCATTTTGCACGTACATTTTTCATTATAAATTAATGCTTAGTTTATAATAAAAAATATATTTACTTAATGGATCAGGTGTTTATATTAGAATCAAAAACTTGATTATAGTCATTGTTATCATCGCCCGCGTAACCAATGTTAGTGTAATTATGACTTTCATTTTTTTGAACTTCATATAGTAATTGAATCTTTATAAATGCCTAATCACTTATTAGGACACGATTTTACTACGCTGCGTTTTTACTACTTTTCTCCACTATCTAACCACTGAAGTCACCCTTAATTAGGCCAAATGTAATGGTAAAAAAGACGGTCAGACTGAAACGTACAAATGGTAAACATTATTATGCCGCTGTACTTTCGCGACGCGCGCCCGTCTAGCGAAACGTCTGTAGCTTCTCTTGGATTAGCCTTTCTTACTTGTAAATGAAGCGGTTTAAATTTTGAAATTTTCTGTTGACTGAAATAAGGAACCTGGAAAATGGTTTCGACATTTCTCAAGTGCAAAAAAGAACTGTGTAAAATCACTTGGTAGTCGTAGAAATGATCGGGTTTGCTTAGCTTACATAAATAGTAACCAAACAAAGCATTCCAGTTTCTAGCTTATGCTTTTGGCTTTTTTGTTATTGATGTTGAACAGGCTGATGTTGTCCTCTTCGTTGTGGTTGTGCTGTCTGTTGGTGTTAGACTGATCACTGACGCCCATAGATTATATTTTACAAACTGATCGATCGACATGTCGCACGAGATAAGTTTGAGCGACTGGTATGGATTTGCTGAACTTTTGACTTTTGTATGGCTGGACATGATGATGATGATATTTGTCAAGAGATGGAGATGGGTAGTATGGCGAGAACTGCGCTTCGTTACTCCATAGGTTGCGTCACCAGTGGCCTTCCACTTTTGTTTCCGTAGCGTTTCCGCTTGATATTACTGCAAACAATGTATGAAATCAGCGGTAGCGGCTGTAGCCTCTTGTTAAGTTTTCAAGAGAAGGAGTTGGGCAATCATATTGTGCACACTAGGTTAATGATAGCCTCGTCGGAAACAGTTGCTGAGAATACGAGTACAATTCTTCATTTAGAAACTTCCGGAGGCGTTGAAATCGCGGTTACGCTCTAAACATTGTCGCAGTATGCTTGATAATTTAAAATGTAGGTATGCAATTTTCTTTTCTGTACTGAAATCATTCATGCCAGATTCTTTTTCACGCCCACAGTTTGTCGTCAATGCAACTCATCTTTTAGATGATATTTTGTTTTAAGAAAATCTATATGCATTTGTGCATGATGCACCGCGTACCTAGTAACACACATGTATGCCAATTTAACAGACCTAACCAAACCTCTCCGCTTGACTCTGATTGTCGTTTAGTCCACGCAAATTTTCGCACCACTAATTGTCGCAAGTTGTAAACGTGGGCATGCGTTCGCTCTTCTTACTTTCTGTGAGTCCAACTCTCCACCGGTGTTGTCTCGGCTGCCTGGCGAGCAGAAGGTGTGAACGACACTCGTAGACAGGACTCTAACCAACCGGTTCGAAGAGTTTCCTGGAGGTTAAATTTAGCTTATTATTAGTTCACACATCAAATATGTAATTGCCTAATGCCGTAGATGTTTTCATTTGTAAGGTAAAAGTTATGGTTTTGCTTTTTTTCGTACACCATTTCAGCAGATAAGGCTTTATCGGTCTTGCATACGTCATCTTCTCGTCTATTTGAACCGGTGTCTGACGAAGAATTGCCGTCACCTAGCTCAGACCACGAAGCCGATTTGTCAGACTCTGTTCCGTCATCCGCGTCAACTCTACAATCTTTGTCGGATAAACGTTTCCCCACTTCGACTGATAGAGCTACTCATTCTGGCTGTGACTCCGATCTGCGGATGTCGAGTAGAGATCGACGCCAACAAGACAACCAACATCGCTTAAGTAATGACCAACCATTTAACAGATGCGAAAAGATCGATATTGCCAATGCCAGCAATGAGTGCACAAATCTTATTGGCTCCAGTGGACAACGCTTGCAACGACCAAAATTCTGTCCTGCTTTGTCAGTAACTTCTTACGACACGGAAGAAAGCAATTTATGGGGATCAGTGCTAAAGCCTGACAAGACGGCGATGACTTTCTCTCAGTTATCCGGCCTCGGAACATCTGATGCATTTAGCCGATACGCTCAGCTTGAGACGTCTTTTGCGCATGTTGCCCAATCACCTCAAAAGTCGACTATTTCGCCAGCCTGCGCCGACAAGTTTTCTGACAAAGTTCAGGAGACTAAATGCCATTTTCGTTCTGCGTCTGGTGGACGTCAGTCAGCAGAGGGTGCAATACACGTGCGTGTTAACGCTGGGTATGTCAGAACCAGAATATCCTTAATTCAACTAAAGGTTTAGTTCAATTCAGCTACCACATTTCTGAGAATCAGATGAATAAAATACTACTACTAATACTACTGCTACTGCACAACATTGCACCAGCAAAATATATCAATGTATTATGGCTGCATAAACATGCAATTCTTATTTTCTTATTCTCTGCAAATGAGCACCAGACCGCCTATTCATAAAAATGGGTGGAGACTGTTAGTTTGGCCCCCTTGTTTGCTTGTCTGATATGCGAAGCTCGAACAAAGCTTCTTACCACCAGTATCTCCTATGATTGTATTGTCCTATTATCCCACATTCTTGACCGAAATATATAGCGGTTAAAGGGCGTAATACCGGCTCCTACTGATGAGTCGCCAGTAAGCACGAAACAAATTTGCATGAGATTATACTTTTCGTTCATGCTGCCTTTGGTTTATCCTTCTGTTCACAATTGAACTAATTTGTTACTAGGTTCGCAACACCTAATACATACTTGCATATATATTAGCTCTTCGCAACAAACAGTATTTAGCTGTAATGTTTGATTATTTCCGCTTTTAGAAATGGCTCACCATCCCCAAAGAATCGTGACATTAAACGGAAGCTCCATTCACACGATCTGCCCCATCCTCATCGTCAGCCACACCAGCGGCTTTTTCTCGATGGCAAACGGGAACTAGTTGATTCCAACATGAATAGGGATGGCGACATCTTACCTGGTCTTGATCCCCTCGGTAGACGCCAGCCCATTTACCAACGTCATAATGAAAGCGTGGGTGATGTGAACAGTCCTCATGTTGAAATGGCGGACAGTAGCTGCAGTAGCAGTAGCAGCAAGAGGAGAAAGCGAGAACAACATGAGGATCCGGCCGGAAATGAGCATCGATCCAATGGTCGACGACTCGAGTTCAAAGGTAAACCAGACATTGATCATAGTCGAAATAGGCCAATTGGGCGTGAATCGATGGAACGTTCTGACAGAGGTGATTCAAGTGACACAACTACTACGAATGCGTCTAACAACACTACGAGCAACACTGAAATTTCGTTACAAAGAAAGCGCCATCATTATTATGACAGTCACGATGTTGGCGAACGTCATCGCCACACCGACAGACAGCGCCCTCAGCATGGCGACAGACAACTTTATCATCAGCAGCCTACGCATCAACATCCTGTCGAGCGCAACGAGAGTTGCTCTACTGAAGAGGAGTTAAGTGAGCTTGTTAATGCTGGTGATCGAGATAAGGACTCCGACGGGAGTTTTTATCGTCGTCGTAAGCGTCATCATCATGGCAATGTTTTCTTTAACGACAGGCATCTACGACGTTCTCGTCACAATTGTGAAATGCTTTCTGCTGACATCGAAAAGGGAGCCGAAGCGCTAGCAGCAAAAGGCGATGTTGATGTTGATGACGTTATGCAGTTCGAAAGAAAAGAAGACGGTTCTAAATCTTCTCGCAGCTATGTGAGCTACCATCAAAACCCAAGAAGTAATCAAGATGAAACTCCTGGTAAGTTATGCGTTTAAATGTTCATTGATTACGCGGGTGGTGGTAAAAAATCTTTAAATCAAGTTTGCTGGCTTGAAGTAAACACAACCACATTGTATTCAACCAGTCGTCGAACCGCATAGCAAAACTACTGCCAGTCGCACACACGGACGCTTTTCAACCTTCAATGATCATCATCAGAGTACGACGGCAAACTGACTATCGAGGATCAAACCGCATTGAATATATATGGAAATAAAAGTTCGATATGCTGTTCTCACCTCTAGCAGTCTCGCATACATTGAACTTGACTGGAAATATCAGCTGCAAAATTTCTCTGCAGTCATGAACATTAGCTGTTTTTGAGAGTCGCATATCCAAATTTGATTTCCATATATATACAATGCGGTTTGATCCTCTATAGTCAGTTTGCCGTCGTACTCTGATGATGATTATGGAAGGTCGAAACGCGTCTGTGCGTTGCGACTGGCGGCAGTTTTGTTATGTTTGACGACTGGTTAAATACAATGGCATTGGTGTTTACTTCAAGCTCGCAAACTTGATTTAAAGAATAGCTCATACAGCTTGTAGACATCAACCTTAGCGCAGTCTGGAATTGATATCCTTTAAGACCATTAAAACTGCAGGGTTTTCCGTATATGGTAACAGCCGACGTTTGTTTTAACTGATTCGTGAAGTAATTCGAAGAAAATTTCAAGTAAGGGAGGCAATTTATGGTTTCAACAATAATCTAATAACGGTTAAAACGTGTTTTCTTTTTCGGTAAGATACACGCTTTAAGAAAAATAATTATTTCTCACCTGCATCATTTAAAGTCTCTGACAATATTCCCATTTGAAAAATAGAGAACTCTTATCTCGAATAAGCCTTAGAGTTAGAAATATAGGATGCAATCTTATCTCTAAGGCAGAGCAAAGCTGCAGGCCTTGCTTATCCGTTATCCATCTCACCTAGGGATTTCAACAATTACACATCCAACAAATGTACGGGTGATGATAACAATTATTTAAATCCAAGTCGTATTTCATAATGTAGACCGGTGTTGTCTTATTAGGAATTCTTTAAGTAATGTCCGGTAATTTCAAGTAACGGCTCGAACCTGGACATACGGTTTCTCGTAGTGGTTTAAGTGGACAGCTTTTGGCGTGCCGCATAAAGTCGGCTGTTTTCAGGGATCATTTCAGTTAAATAAGCATCAACTCGTGAGCTAGGGACAGTGCTCACTAATTTATCCAACGTACGTGAAAGAGCTATGTGTTGTCAAAGTTGTTTTAATGTTCGCACATTAAATGCTCCGAGATCCCTCAACGTAGCCTTGTCTTCGCGTTAGTGTCGAATATGAGTAATTGCACAACTTTGCTACTAGTAGTGGTGTCCTTCAAGGATGTCCACTTTGTTTTAATGCATGCCGGTATGAACTACGCTTTCATGCGTTCGGGACGCGAAAGTCGAATTCTTTCAAACAGTCGATTAGTATAATCTTGACTATACGGACGAAATTGTACTATTATTCGACAAAAGACATTCTGCCCAGGCTACTTTGAATAGATTAACATTCGTTTCGTTTTTCGACCTCAAATTCGTACTCTCTCAACGTAGGACACTTCTACCGAATTACACATACTTTACTTTTACTGCGGCTGACTCCTTTTGGAGGATAAGCCGGCTCCAGTGACATTTCATGGAGTTTCTTGGGAATTTGGTACAAGTGGTGTCCCCTCACCACACATCACTTAATTCAGATGACAATGTTACAGTGATAGCTACGCTAATTGGGTCGATATTATAAATGACGAGGTGAATATAATTATCGCGACAGCTAGACAAACTTTTTCAATTCTTTGACAATTATGGAGATAGCCAAGTATCTCACTTTGTGTACAATGCATACGTATTTACGGTTTCATTTTACGTTAGAGAAAATTTGGTTCTGAAGACTCGAAGATTTAAGATGCGTACATGCATTCGAACCAGTTGCTGGAGCACAACGACACATATGGTTTACCAACAACGAACAAGTATCGCTGATATCCGTAGTGCATTTTTGTATCGGCTTGACAATTAAGGCTGCGTCACTTGTACTGTCTCGGCTACAATTTATTTATCCATTCATTTAGATTATCTAGATGAACAGTATTCTCACAGCCTGCGCCAGATTATTGTACGAAAATAGGTGGACAGATTTTGACCCGACAGAAACTGCACGACATGACGGCGAGTCGAGCTCAGTGGTATGAAAAGTTGGGTCTGGTGCTCCAACACAAGTTAAATAAATCCTATTGCAGCTAACCGATCGCACAACCTAGTAATGTTACGTCAGTCATACGTACTGACGCGTTTCGACCTTCTATGGTCATCCTCAGGCTACGATAGAAAACCAGCCTTTACACCTTTCCACCGGAGCATTCGTGGACCCATGCCAATATGAAGCAGTCCATTGGTCGCGGAATAGCGAATATTGGGTGTCAACACTAAGAAGGTAGAGTCCTTACTCGCCTTCCTCATTTTTCATGTTGTGAGTGCATTTCAGCAAGATCACTGGTGTCGACTTGAGCAACATAATTTTTTTTAGGAAAAGTATAAATGTCAAATATTCGTACTGAGGTCTTTTATGAGAACGTGTTTGGTGCGACTTCCGAGATCCCACGGACCGTGAACCCGATACGTTAATGAATTCAAGCTAAGAGTACATTATTTTCTATTGCTTCTACGTTTATTCTTTAACTGGCTCGTGGTGATAGAAAATTCGCACCTGAGAACCCAACTATGTGCCTTAACCGTGCGAGAAATTGCAACAGGGTCGTTACCGGTGTATTTTCGATACAACCATCCTATCTCGTGGTGTACAACTTTTTTCGGTTTTGCTGTGTGGTTTATTCTTCGCACGATCGTATCAGACACGGGATGTAGATTATGAATTCTGAGAGTAACTATATCCACTGCCGCCGTAAGGCCAACTGTTAGGAATAGACTGTGTTCGTCAGCCTTCGGTTGCAGTCCATTTACGCCAAAGGCCGTACTAACTTATCCATGCCCACTAGGATAAGCGAGTTAGTCTTGTCTCACAGTCCGCACCTAACCATGAATATTTTTCATAGTTATATAGCTACCTAGGCTGCTGCTGCTGCTGATGATGATGATAATAGCGCAAGTGTAAGATGAGCTTTTGCTTTCTTTGGGTACCCGTATGCACTCAGTGTGTGTCCTCCGTGCATTAGTCCATTATGCACACCTATCTGTTCACGCATTGCATACCAGGTGGCCGACTGACAAAGCTAATTGAAGTAAAACCGGCCAGTGTACGTGCTATGTCCACTTCAACTAGCCTCAGCTTAACAGTCAATACTCCTAACAGTCCACAAGTCTACAAGTATTGCGCAACTTTTCAGTAGAAGCAAGAATTGAACAGCACGGATTCAACTATTGGCATAAACAGTAATAGCCGAGAATAGAATAATAAGACTCAAGCGTAAACAAATGAGCGTGGACTTGTTGCTTCTCTTTATTACTTTAGAAATTATTGCCGCTTTTAATTTTTTCTACGACATATTAATTTACCACCCTAGAACCTGAGCGTGGCTCAGTTGGTAATAGATTAAAGAACCAACCGGAAGAAGCATATTGGTCTTCATTACGCAATACTGCAAAGAACACGTCAGGTCGTATTGTACTGTCTCTTCATCATCATCATCATCAGCAGCAGCAGCAGCAGCAGCACCAGCAGCAACAACAACAGCGGCATGAACATCAACATGACAGTGAAAAACGAATTCATCGTATCCATGGTGGACGTGATGAAATGAAAGCGTTTCGTCAGAGGGACCATACGCGGTCACAACGTGGACATCATAATCATCATCATCATCCTCATCGACGTCATCGACACGATCATCATCATCAACATCATCATCATCATCGTCATCATCATTCCAGCGTGGAGCCCTTCACAGAAGAGTCTAAGGATAATCAGGACATTGCGATTGTCTACGATGGAGAAGTTGACGGTGCTTATGATATTGGTGATGTGAGTTGAATTATTTGATTGCATAACCAGTCCTCGTCTGGACTGTTCGCTACCCAATTTCGACTCAAACAAGACAAGACTAAAACATTACGACTACACGTAAAGCTGTACTGCGAACTTCTAAATTATTATTGCTATTATTTTATTTATTACCTGATCTAGGTTGTGGCTAACACAAGAGGTGTCGGAAATATTTTGGATAATTTTATCCGTAACCCTTGTCGGTCCAAAATACATCACAAGCTTCAGAAACAAGCTAATAAAGCAAGCCTTATTTTACTGAATTAGCCTACATTCACACTCGCATACCACAACGGAGATCTTGATCTTCCGCGGTGTAGACTCCAAAGCAGCTTATGGCATTACGGCATTATCGACTAAACCTCTCGTCCGGAGCCAGTTTGTCTATCGATTCCCACAGATTCTTTGCCATTCTATTTTTTCATTGTTAATAATGGAACCAGTCGACTTAATCGAATGACTCACAGCACGAATTATAGTGTCAGGCCGCAAAATAGCTTGTTCAATCTTGTATGCGGTGCCAGATAGCTTGGTTAGCAAGTGTGGCTTCTCAGACAGCGCGCCAGCCAAAACAGTTTACATCTTCCACGAGTTCTGTGTGTGAGTTATAATAATGCATTATTAGCAGCCGCTCTGTTACTGCCAATTCTTGATGCTACAGAGACAATTGGCTCAATAATTACTTATCGTGGTCCAATACATAGACTGTGTCATGCCAACATTTTTCTAAATTAATATTACATTTGACAATGATTGTATTCATTCAGTTGTTTGTCAAAATACTAGTTTCAAATATTCAAACCGTCGATGGAGTCAATCGGGTTTAAAAAGTTATGCCATACGTCTGATTACATTCCCCTTTTGTTACTTTTTGCCACTTTTAGGCGTCGCCGAGTGGTTTCTACGAGGGCTCTAAAAGTAAGTATGCTATGCAACGAACTCTTTTGCTCACTGTGTGTTTTTCAATTTAATGGCTATTAAGAGAACATAGAATTTAACCGACAAATTGTACTGATGCTTCACCGACGCATAACACTGAAATTTGGTGTCATGTATGGTCTGTTAAAACACTCTATCGCCCATTCCTAGTGGACAACACCCATACATACATACATACATACATACATACATACATACATACATACATACATACATACATGCATAAACAAATATCTAGGTCTTCCACACGGTGAATTTCAGAAGAGCCTGTGCATAGAAGGCGAAGTAAACCCGTCATATTCATTGTGCTCCGCTTGCTCTTATACTCCTGCCGATTTTGCACCACTATATTTGACTCTTGGTTAGGAAGTGCACGATGTAGCCTGTTCAAATAGCCGATGTCTGGATTAAGTTTTGACCACGAGATTTCTTGTCTACACTTTTTGCGTTTTCAGCTGTCCACTAGAGTTTCCTCCGTATCATATCGAGCAAGATGTCGCAATCAGCGCAATGCTTACTTACTTTACTTTACTTTACTGCGGCTGGGCTCCTTTTAGAAGGATAAGCCGGCTCCATTCGCGATATCCCCGGATTAAACCTCTCCATGCCGGGCGGTTGGCAGCCATTTCGGAACATAAAGAGGGCCAATGACGCTCCCCAGATGACGCGGACCATAAACATTGCGTAAACCTAGGAGTTCCATGTCCGATTTGATTGTTGCAAGCCATGTCTTCAGTTGTCCGCCTCGGCGGCGGCGCCAGTTTGCACATTGACCTGGGTTCATCACCTGCCGTACCATTTCGTCTTCGGGTTTGCGTAGTACGTGCCCGAACCATTGAAGTCGACGATGTTGGATCCAGACGGATAGTTGCATGATGTCACCGCATTGGTGACGAACAGATGCGTTCGACACTCGGTCCATCCATTTTGTCTTTGTGATGTACCTAAGGCACCAATGGTCGAATACTTCGAGCTTTTTTGGAGTCCTCAGAACGTAATGTGCCAAGTCTCACAGCCATACAGTAGCACAGGGCGAACAGTAGTCTGGTAGACTCAGTTTTCGATTTTGAGGCTGATTTCACTTCTTCTCAAAGTGAGTTCTTCAATTGTAAGAAAGCAAGTCTGGCACGGTCGATGCGTGTTCGGACTTCATTACTTTCCTTGACCAGTTGGAAGTATTTTTGAGCAAGGTACGTAAAATCGTCGACTGTTTCGATTGGGCTGTCGTACACCGTGAGCTGCTCATCAGATGAAGATACACCGATGGCGAAGGCTTTCGTTTTGTCGGCATTGATTTCCAGACCAACGGCTGATGAAAACTGGAGCCACTTGATCCAAAACGGCTTGCATGCTCCCAAAGCTGTCAGCAAGGAGAACAACATCGTCTGCGTAATCAACATCCGTCAGCCACTAGGGTTATTTGATACTTGAACGCCTCGGAACTCAGTTAGCGCGTTGCTCAGAATCCAGTCAACCGCATAATTGAACAATATGGGTGACAAGGGACATCCTTGTCGAACCCCTGTCGTGCAGACTGAATTCATCCGATTCTTCTCCGTAAACACGTACTCTGGCTTTGGTGGCTGCATGATGAGCACTTGATCAGATTGACGAGTTTTATGGGCATACCGTCGAGCAGCATGATGTTCCATAGGGGAGTCGCGATCAACAGAGTCAAAAGCAGCTCGGAAGTCAATAAAACAAGCGACGGTTGGTTGTTGAGAAATTCGTTGCGATGTTCCAAAACTCGCCGTAATGTAAAGATCTGATCAACACAGCCTTTGCCTGGGCGGAATCCACCCTGATTGGGACGGGTACGGACATGCCGCTCATTACAGAAGCGGTTCAATAGAATCGACGCCAACAGCTTGGATGCGGTGTTGAGAAGACTGATACCACGGTAGTTTTCGCACCTTGATCTATCACCCTTTTTGGGAAACGGTAGCAGGATTGACATTCCGAAGTCTGACGGGCAAGCTTCTTGTTCCCAGATAGAAGAGAACAGTCGATGGATTGATGGCAGTAGTGCGCCTATACAGGCCTTGTAGATCTCTGCAGGAATTCCATCTTCACCGGGGGGATTTCTTGCTCTTCATGCGCTGGATGGTCGTAGCGATCTCAACCTCAGTTGGGGAAGAGCAGTCCACATCGTAGCTGGGTGTAGATGTTGCAGGTGGTTGCGGTGGGGAGCGGTCGCACTGTATGGTCGGTTCAATAACTGCGAAAAATGTTCAACCCATCTTGCGATTTTGCCATTGACATCAGAAATCAAGTCTCCTGTTGCGCTGCGTAGAATTGTCTCTGCATTGCGCTTACCGGATGCTTTACGTATAAGACGGAAGAGACCCCCGAAATCACCGACGTTTGCAGCCCGATTCCCATGGCGGAAGCCATTTCATCCCAGTACTGCTTACGGTCAGCCCGAGCAGACCTCGTGGTTTCACGTCTCAGGGTGGCGATAATTAGGCGCGTTATTCATCCGGGCATCTCTTGCTTTTTGTGACGCCCGCATCGTGCGTTCAGAGATCAGTCTTTATGGTGACTTTTGATGGTTCCGAGCGTTTCAAGCGCAGCTTGCTGAGAGTAGAGAGTTTCAAGTTATTCCATTGATGCTCCACATTGGTTTTATCTACGGCATGAGTTCCACCGTCAGCGGCAGTCAACTTTGCAGTGATTGAGGCAGATAGCGCTGTACAACGGGATGGGTCCGTTAGGGCAGCAACATTCAACGGAGGCGTTTCGTAGGTTGACGGCGCCGTCGGGACTTGAGATGGAGCCTCAATTTGGCACGTACTAGAGATGTGGTCGGACCCTCCTCGGTTGCCAGTTTCGAACTCCTCGGTATGACCTGCAATCTTCGACAGAAGACATCCAACGCGACCGTACCAGAATGTAGTCGATCTGATTGGCTGTGTGACCATCGTTTGAATACCGGGTGAGCAAATGCTTCCGAGGGTGTTGGAAACGCGTATTGGTATCGCACATATGGTTGACTTCTGCAAAGCTGATAAGTCGCTCTCCGTTCTCGCAGCGCTCACCTAAGACCAAACTTTCCCAGTATGTGTCTGGTGGATGAGTCAGAAGGTCCTGTTCGTGCGTTCCAGTCACCAGCAACAAACAGTATGTCGCCTCTGGAAATTCCGTTGATGGTCTCTTGCAATTGGTCGTAGAACTCATCTTTCACATCTGAATCAGCTGCGAGGGTTGGTGCGTAGACGGCTACGACTGTGATGTTAAAGGTTTCCCTCTCAGTCGGACCGTTGCGATCCTCGGTGATACGGATTGACAGCATGGCTCTCTGCGCTGTGGGACCAAGTAAAATAGGCTACACCGTGTTGTCCGGACCCGTCAACTGGTCCGCTGTGATGCATCAAGTATGTTGATTCTGCCGACGGTACTTTTATCTTCGTTGAGTCGCGCTGCCGGGCAGTCGGACTTCAGACAGGCATGCAACTTCAATCTGGTAGTCATATAAAGATTTGGCCGTGATTGCTTGGCTGCCGATATCAAGCAATGTTCGAACATTCCAACACCCGAAATAAATAGGTGTTTCGCGCTGATAAAACCAGATAGCTTTTCACTTGACACCCTAGCCTCTGGGGAGCACAGGGCGCGTCGCTTGCCAGCGGGGGACGCCGTAGCATGATCGGTATTCATAGATTGTGACATTTTCATGGAGTTTCTTGGGAATTTGGTACAAGTGGTGTCCCCTCACCACTCGGCTTTTTGATCGAGGACGCACCTCTAGCCTTTGCACATCCAAGCGCAGTCTGCAAGGCAGCAGTAAATAGTATGGTTGCCGGTGGCTGTTGAGAGCTCATTCGCCATTCGGAAGTACGGGGTACTGTCCAGGAGTCCATGTAATCCTGTGGCTGTTGTCCCCTTTTGTGGCGGGGAACACACGCCGAGTCATGGTGCCGTCGTCGGGCTCATGTGGTATTTTATAGGAGATCCGATTGCCGGTCGGAGATCCACCACGCCCTGGTGACACCACCGCCATAGCCCCGTTAGCCCATGTACGATCGATCATCGAAACATGGTTGACACCGTCGTACCACGTTGAGGAGGGGATGGTCTTTACGTATAATTTTGCTCTGGCGTCATTACTGCCTAGTTTTCTGTAACATGTTGTACGAGTGGAGTAGCTAATTAGTCTAGAAAAGCAGCGGTAGTGGACTACTGATATTGTTGGAAAAAAACGGAGAATGTGATGGAGTGCAGAAATCTGTACCTTACACGCCACTTATGGTCGAAACCGTGTCAATAGTAGTCTTACAGATGTCTTTTGGATGTTTGCGCAGTGCGAATTTCAAATGTTGAATCTCCGCGATTTGTGTTTGCACGTTGTCGTTTTGCACTATCAGTTGCGAAAAGCTCCGATTGATCCAAATTTCCAGGTACGCATCGAGTTCGTCTTATTGATGGTTGGGTGCGGATTCGTCCGTTTCTTCGGGAGGCTTTAAATAGTTCATACTAACCACTGGAAATGAGGTCCGATCTAATCTTCGTTGACTGACAACTTTTCGTTATGGTATTTCCCATATCATGAGCAGGCCTTTAATCACAATCACAGGACATGGCTCACAATAGCATTTTTAAGCAAATTTGGTCTGACCAGTCAGCGAAGACTACGTCGTACCTCATTTCCTGTGGTTGGTATGAACGATGTTGAAGCCTTCGGAAGAAGGAGACGAATTCGCACCAAGCCAATAAGAAGACAACCTCGACGCGTACTTGGAAATGGGAATCAATCGGATCTTTTCGAAACTGAAACTGTATTATTCTTGTTCGCTCATCTCGCTTTTAATGAAGCTTGCCTAGGCTAATAGTTGGCAAAAAATCTTTTATCAGCACAAAGGAAACAAGGCGCCACAACGGTTTTCATCCACTCATTAAGAGTATATTTCTGTTGGGATTGCTACAACAAGTTTGTGCAAATACCATCAATTTTTATTTCACTGGGCTATAAAAATCGCAAGAAAGATCGTCTATTTTGGCATTCTTGCGGTCTATAGTGATACCGTTTGTCTGTGGCGATGAATCAAATGTAGAAATTACGTTGCTCATCCCGTAACAGAACGAAGAGACACCTTACTATCAACTACACTGTTTGCAATATCTGTAGGATTGAAAAGTTTTTTTAATTACTCGATGAGCAACATTTATCTGATTGGAGATGCCTGTACTCTCTTAAAGTATTGTCTATTGCTGATCTGTTTTTATTTGAGTTTAGCATTCAAATAGGTATGCACACTTCGACGCTTTTTCTTAATCGTTAGCAATATATTGCCAGTATTATCTCTAATCGCTGTGCGGCTGGCAGTAAACTCCCTGCTAAGTTTACGAGCCCGGAAGCGATCTCTCAAATTTGTAGCAGACGCCGCATATTGAAAGTCTTTGATTCCAGTCCATAAAGCAAACAAGCCTTCGGGCTATATCGTCGAAAGACGCCAAAGTGTGCTTCAGCTTTTCCTTCAAAGCTGTTTAGATTCTGTTTCGTAATCTATCGACTGTATTTACAGGTGTCTCATCAGAGGCATATGCGTCGTTGAAATATTTCTGTACATATTTCCTTATTAATTTCACAAATATTCTAACGGAATACAGGTGATCGCCTGGATCAAAATTGCTGTCAGATTCTTTTTGTGAAACTACTGTGGTCAGATCCATTTAATGAACGTCTATTGCCCGTAGCCATAGAAATTTATGATCTGACGACCGGCGGACACTAGTTAGTCAGTTCGGTAATGGTACCACCATCTCATTTCATGCGACGCCTTTAGTTCAGTTTCACTACGCAGTAACACTTAGCGGTAAACGGACAGTGACGAAATGGGAGCATGTGTGCCAGACGGAAATGGAAAGTTTCTGCTGCTGAACGAAACTTTCGTCACAGGTTCCTGGGCAGAGAGTCCTCGTTAGCCTTGGCTGGTAGACTATCTAAGAGAAGGGAAGCCTTGAATATACGCCATCCCACCTGAGAATGGGCAGCCTAGTGTTCTTTCACAGCCCATGTGTAATCATGATTAAAACAATCAAAATGAATCTCCACTGCATCGTCCGTTGCACAAGCTAAAAATTGTTACCGTGTTTGCTTAGTCGTGCAGGTGGATAAACGAAATAAGATTTTTGAACACGTCTTCATCACTAATTCTGCATCCTTCCGATCACTTCCCTCAATTTTATCTCACAATAACGCATTCTTCGACCAAATATGTAGTGGTTAAAGGGCGTAATACCGGCTCCTACTGATGATTCGCCAGTAAGCATGACACGAATGTGCATGAGATTATACTTTCCGTTCATGCTGCCTTTGGTTTATCCTTCTGGTCACAAATGAACTTATTTGTTACTAGGCTCGCAAAACCTAATACATACTTGCATATATATTAGTTCTTCGCAAGAAACAGTATTTAACTGTAATATATTGAATTGAATGATGTCATGCTTACTGCGAAATGTGATAACTGACATCGATGAAGGCCAGAGTGTATGGTTTAACTGGAGTAACAGGTGTTCGGAAATTGTTGTAATTCTCAATTTGGGTGAACTATAGCATAAATTGATATCCATCAGGTTGGTACCATGTACCGACTCGGAAACCATAGTGTTAGTATCCGGTACTCATCGATTTCAAAAAAGGTATCAGTTACTAACACAATAGCCATTTTGTTAGTATCCTTTACAGACTCGGTATATATATTATATAGTGTGAGTTAGCATTGAAGTCGTATTGTCGTTGACTTCAGATTATGTTAGCTTCACTATTACAGGTTTACACATTCGTCTAGGAGATTGTACCGTCCTATTATTCCACATTCGTCGACCAAATATATAGTGGTTAAAGAGCGTAATACCGGCTCCTACTGATGAGTCGCCAGTAAGCAAGAAACGAATGTGCACATGAGATTATACTTTCCGTTCGTTCTGCCTTTGGTTTATCCTTTTGGTCACTACTAGGTTGCTACTAGGTTCGCAACACCTAATGCATACTTGCATATATATTAGTTCTTCGCAACAAACAGTATTTAACTTTTTTCGATACTATGAACATTCTGGATGGTGATCAAATCACTGAGCTCATTGTCGTTTTGCCATTTATCGAAAATAGTTCAAGTAAACCGTCTTTCATTAAATGTAGATTAGGCTGTAACTGCGACGAATTTAATATGCGAATATTAAAACGAAAAGAGGTTTTAGCACGTACGCCTGATAAACTAGAAATTAATGAATTTGTGTACCTAAATTATAATACAGAAACCTACCATTATTATAAAACTGGTTGCATCATCATTATCTCCGCGTTATTTACTTCGAACCTCTGGTGTCCTGGAATTCTCTCTAGCCGGACAGCAGGGTGTCTTTATTGTCCTTGTCACACTAGTTGATGCTAGTTTAACTTGTTGGATCCATGAAAACTGGCCACCGAAATCAGGGCCTCTTCGTTGTGTCTGCATATGCTTCGGCCAAATGTAGCACAGGCGATAGCAAGGGCACTTTCTATCCCGGCCTAAGTTCTTCACTAAGTAGAGCAAGAAGTGAATCTTCCAGCCGCCGGACACCCCTGCAGTCAAGTTGATTATGTAGAATTTAGTTATAGTTTTCGTGGTTCCATCCTGGACTGTCGTTCAATTTTGAACGCTTATGTCGACTCGTTTGTCTAACTATAATTTAATTGTTCAGGCCATCTTGAATAGCTTTGCAGTCGATGTGTCGTCTTTCGTTGTGCTACTCGCAATCTCTAAATGTAAGTTAATTTTTCAGCATCACCCACCACTCACCTCAACTCTGCCACTGCAGAGTGAAGATTTGGACATAATCGACAGGTTTGCATATCTGGGAGTTGTATTAATAGTAATCTACCTGTGAGGAAGGCACCATGAGCATCATAAATGTTAGAGTAACCTTCTCCTACCTTCGCCATTAATGGAGAAATGCGAGTGTAACTTGCATAAGCAGCAACTATACGTACAATTTTATCAACGCTAGTTAGTTTTTCCCTTTCGAGTCGAAGATTTTAGCTCCTATAATGCCCTCGAAAATTGATGTTTGAGATGGGTAGTATATCTAGGTTACCACCAATAAATAAGCAAACATGACATCCGCAGACGAATTTGCTCAGTAGAGTATTATACTCTCAACCAGCTCCAGATTCGCGTAAGAAACAAGCTGGCCAGATTTTGACATGGTAGAAGTCACTAAGGTCGACTCAATATAAACTCTGTAGTATTTTATCAGATCGTCTGCAAAGATGAGGTCCACGAATGTATTACAGTTCTCGGTTGGAAGCCCTGTGACATATGGTATCAAATTGAGCTCATTGGCGATCTTGCTTAAGATTTATAGTAGAATCGTCCTATTAATTTTATATACTTAATTCATCACCGATACAAAATTCATTAGTAATTAATGCTTCACTGTCATATAACCATAAGAAATATACCAAAAACAATTTTTAAGTACAAAATGTGATGATAATGCCAAGGATCATATTTTAGACACAATGTTTTTAGAGATTTATGCCTGGGATGATTTAGTTACTATGGGCATATTTTCCTAGATAACATACAGAGGTGAGGCAAACTAAACCTCTACAAAACACCATTATAGCCAAGTCAGCTATTAGGCAAGGCAACATCGGGACTACCCACTACAATTATACGGCTGAAATTTGGGTTGCGTTTTGGAGTATTTGCGTATTATGGTATGAGCGCTTTTAAAAAGGGCATCCGGAATCTACTTTCAAAATAAGCAGCATTTAAACTAAGTGTGTTAAAGACAAGGCATTTTTCAGAATTATCTCGATAAAAATCCACTCCAATAGTGAGAAATACAGGAGCACGCGTCATTAAATAATGACTGTCCAGTAAAAGGTTATTTCACGTAGAAACCGGAATAATCGCCTAAGTTAGCATGAAGAAAAAGAAGGTAACCTCAGTGGTGCACGCGTATCGTGCTTGCTTGCCGGCTGTTCATCAGCCGGAGCCGGTAATACGCTTTAAATTAACTATGTAATTGATGAAACTGTGTAGGGCAATTGGGCAGCGTGAACTGGTAGACGTATGTGTACTTAAGTAAGACCACATAGAACTTTACATGCAATAATTCACAGTGCGACATCAAATCTGACACACTATACTAATTATGGACTGGCACTGTAAATTTTATTGAACCTATGCTTTTTGGGGAGAAGATGACATATGTTATGCGACTGCTCGACCAATTTTCTCCTACGAGCTCCTCTGTAATAGCTAGCCTTCCTGTGTCCGCTGTTTGACTACGGGAGCATTCCGTTCGGAGTCTCGCAGCACTTGCTCCTTGCCAGCGTAGCAGCGCAATGCAGCAAACTACGCCTTACACCGGTATACGTTTTAGTTTGTCCTTGGTGATGTTGGTCCATCGTTGGAAGGACTTAATCTTGTTTCAACTTTCCTTGTTAGCATGGCGTCTGTCTTATTGGGGCGCCTTGGGGCCTACCCACTTAAAGGTCATACATACACGAGTTATGCTAAAGCGAGCATTGACCAAACGTAAGTTTGCGAATAACTGAAGATTTCATTCAGCACGCGGCTCCTGAGACGAAGAGGATGGACTGCAGAAATCTGAGGAAAACGCTTGTTTATTTGGCTGCAACAATTCTGGCTGATTGTGTCGCTCGCGATAAGGCCAAAAACCTGATCCAGTAGAAAAAGTTCACGTGCTATCTTTAGTTATTTATAACTTTTAGGAATAGTATATAATAGTATATACGCATGATTCTGTGTTTTCTGCAGCCACGTCGACTCCACCAGACACTCCGAATAAATTTTTGGATTTTGACCGAGGCAACGTCGCAATCCTTTCCCCTGGTGAATTGGCAAAAGAAAGCGCCTCTGGTGTCGGACACAAATCAAGGGGTCGCGTTTCGCTTAAAAGTCATTCCGATTTCAGCAAGCAACGGGGCAGTGCGAATACTGGCTCTACAGTCAGTCACTGGAACGACGTCGAGGAAGACACCTCCTCTTCAATGTCAGATGATCGGACTGCCTCTATGAAACAGCATTCAACTATGGTGGAGGCGGACACGAGTTATATCTCGTGGTCATCAACAGCACCGCCGGCACATTTGTCCACCTCGTTGCCATCGTGTATGCCTGTCGATCACCTAGCGAATGTTGACAAATTAAGAAATTCCCCGCGGGAAGACGTGCGTCACAATTCCGCTTTGACAGAGACCAGTGTGAACAACATATCATGTTAGCATTTCTCGTGATATACCTTACCTCCTTATTGCATTTCTTAGAAAAACAGCTTGTTTTGTATTGTAATTATGCTAAGTTATTTTCTCGTCAAATTATTTACACACACACACACACACACACACACACACATATATATATATATATATATATATATATATATATAGTGCGCGATTTGGACAGTGTAGTGAATGAGTTGCAAGACCTCGAAGCAAGTAGCCCCGATTCAAGTCCCCGTCGCGAAAATTCTGACCACAAAGTACTTTTCTAAACAATTGTGCCAATTTTTTCAGTTTTTTGTTAATCGAAACCACACGTTCTAATTTACAGAATTGAGCGCACTTCCAAATACCTTTAAGAGTCGAACTCTGGCATTTTTTGACATGTAAGAATTTTTGTGCTATCTACCTCTGCTGTCACTTTCGAGTTTGCCAAATGCGTTTGAAAGCAAGGTCTAAAAGTAAATTTCTATATTAATCTAGCACCGAGATTGTACATATTGGACCCGTTGTAAATGCGTAACAATGCACACACATAGTCATCAAAATGTCAGCCCTAATCTTGAAAACAAATTTCGATTCTCTAGACAATTCTAAATAGGGCTGCTGTAATTTACCATTGCTGCGTCTCTGGTTGATAATGAACGATCGAGTTGGCTGTGGAAACGTTTGTTAAAATGTTAACTAACGCGAGCCCACATGAAGTTTAATATAGAAAGGGATAACTGGTGTAAACTTATAATTTCCAATATCTTTGCGTAAATGATGTTGCGATATTTTTTATCGAACATATATACAATGCTTGAATCTCACGCGTCGTCATCGACACAATCATTGACTGTTTAATTGTATTACCTATTTATATGTGTGTGGCGAAGGTTGCAATAATTTAATGTCCGTGACTGTGTAGAAATTGTGCAGCCGACAGTTCCAGTCAAGTACTATGTATATGAGACCACTAGGAGTAAGAGCCGCATATCTAATTTTGCTTTCCATATATATATATATGCATTGTGGTTCGATCCTCGCCAGTCAGTTTGCCGTCGTACTCTGATGATGATCAGGGAAGGTCGAAACGCGTCAGTGCGTTGCGGCTGGCGGTGGTTTTGCTATGGTGTTCGACGACTGATTTAATAAAGTTTGCAAACTTTATTTACGGAATTGTTACCACCACCCGCGCAATCATTGATTGTTTAATTGTATTACATAGTCATTGAAACTTGTTAGAAGTGTGTGTAATTAGAATGAATCACGGTTTACTTGTATCCTATAGTTTATTCATTGTTTGTTACAATTGTATATATTTAATTGCAAGTCATGACACGAAGCTATTACACACGTAAGCTTAAACGTAAAGACGTTGATTGTTTTCCGATTTATTCTACTTTCTGTGTGGTCAGTAAGGCCACAGCCGCTAACAATTCGGCTTCCGCCGTTTCAATCGCCAGCAGAAAATAACCCAGTATTTTCAAAATGCCGGCTTAACGAGAACTACGACAGACAGTCATCGCCAACATTTACACCAACTGAACGACAGGCAGAATCAGGCAGCTGTTCAACCGCAGGGAAGCTGTTGGACACGCCAAGTAATAGGTACGATACGGAGAATGGGATTGCACGTTTCAAAACGCGCATCGATCACGAATTCGACCATGTGAATCTCCATTCGCCTACAGCTCTTGATCCTCCAACATCATGCTATCATAGTTCTGTCGCGTTGAGAGAAGCGCCGCCTAAACGACAGTCAGCCATTGTGGCTGCAGTTGCTGCATTCGAAATCGCGGCCGCAAATAGGCATCACTATCACAGGTAACTTTACGTCAACTTTTGGCATACATACATGGATACATGCATCAGTATTTAGAGGTTCCACGATTGGCGATCGTAGGTTGTCGCTTAGCACCATCAGTTTCACAAAGATCCGGTTGATCCCCATTTCCAAGTACGCATCAATTAGTTCATCGTTTTGGTGGCTGTGTGCTGATTCGTACCTTTCCTTCGAAGGCTTCAACATCGTTCATACTCTAACCACGGGAAACGAGGTGCGATCTAGTCCTGGTTGTTTGTTTACGTTTCGGTTCCTCATTTCCATCACCTTCATCAGACTTCTAATAACACACAATACGATATTGACACCACCAGATTTAAGCAAATGAAGTACCGAAACGTAACCAAACAACCAACATTAGATCGTACCTCATTTTCAGTGGTTAGTACGAATGGAGTGGAAGCCTTTGTAGTGAGGGGACGAATCAGCCCTCAGTCACCACGGATTCGAACTCAGCGCGTACTTGGAAATGCGGACCAATCGGATCTTTGCGGAACTGATAGTGCGAATCTGCCACCCAGGAAAAAAAATCGTAGGTACGCTAAATGCGTTGACTGCACTGCGCAATCATTCAGACAGACAGAATTACATCATCCTTTATTAACTGGTGCTTCACTGTCATTCAACCATGAAAAAAGAAAAACTAGCATACCAAATGAAGCCGTACTTTATAATTATAAAAAGTACTAATAAAGAGAAATATAATATCGTAAACGATAAAAGTATTAAAGAAGTATAATTTATGAAAGAAGGATCTTGGTCCGATGGAAATATTTACCTTGTTGACACACGATAATGAGGAAATGTAAATATTTGTATGATACTTTTATGACAAAGTTCGTCTCAAAGCAAGAAGGCATCCGAAATACACCTTACTTGCGGTTTCGAAAGTATCGCATGACAAACACCACCATACCTCGCAGTTAACTCTGCAATACTGGGAAAAGAAAGTTAAAAAGATCTGTCTCATAGAAATCATCACTGAGCTCAATTCGATGCCATATTGTATACGGTTTCTAATCAAGAACTATGAAGTGCACGTAAACTCCATTCTTTTAAACAAGCTGATCCTCTAAATGTATGCATACATATAAATTCTTACATACACATTCACATACACACATACATGCACACATACATACCTACATATATACATGCTTATACATACATACATACCTATACATACTTACATATATATTTACATATACACATACAAAAATACACATATAAATGCATACATACTACATATATATAGAGAGTATATATATATATATATATATATATATATATATAGAGAGTATATATATAGCCGTACGTACATACTCTACATAGATATTCTGGGAGAATACATGTATCATTATCAGCATCATTGATAGAAATACAACAGTCTTTAATAATCCGTTTTACTGTCGCATAGTCATGATAAAATTAAAGTTCAAAAGAAATTAAAATAAGAAAATAAATCAATTGTTAAAGTAAAAAAAGGCAAAAATACTAATTTAAAAGAAATAATCTTTTAGCTTAATGTGATTTATGAAGAAGAGTATCTGGTTCAGATGGAGATACTAAACTAGGTAAAAAGAAATAATAAGGCTACCTAGATCTCTAAGCACCATTATAATCAAGTTTGCCTTAAGTCCAAAGCTACATCCGCCATACATCTTCCTTGAGGTTTTCACCGTATGGCTTCTTAACAACGACCAAAATCTGTAACAAGATCGCCACTGAGCTCGACTCGATGCCATATCGCGCAGGATTTCCAACCAAAAATTATGATGTCCACGTGGGCCCCATCCTTGCAGACGAGTGTGCACTATAATACCCAAATTGAATGTAGTTGACTTGAACTGTTTATGTCTATTCAAAATATGTCCACTTTGATTTGTCGCTAATCCGGCGTTGGGTGAGAAAATGATACTCTAATGGGAAATAGATCTGAATGCATACGCAAAACGTGACCAAGCCAAAGCTGTTGATGGAGCCGTATTTGTTTATTCAGCTAGGAGCACTTGTTGGTCGATACAAAAATACGTCTGCAGATGTAAGCGTTGTTCATTCGTTATTGGTAACCTACATGTGTCATGCTTTTTTTGAAATTTGATTGTGCAATGCCAGCTTCATATTTTTCAATTCCGCGTTTTGCGTACGCGGGTAGTAGCTTTGCACGGACAGTTTCACAAAGATCCGATTGATCACAATTTCCAATTTCGTTTTGTCTTCGATCGGGCTGAGTTTGTATTCGTCCCAATGGAAATGCGGTGGTTCTATCACATCTTAGTTTACTGGCGACGTTTCGGAAAGTGAATCTCCTTTCCATCTTCAGGCCAATGTGTCATGCTTCTAAAAAAAACAGTGTTTGAATGCCTGTAGGCGTCTAAAATAATCCACTCCATGGAGCCAAGTTTCATTAACGTCTAAAACTGCTCATGCGGATGCCTCGTAAACATCACCTTTTAGACAGAGTGAAATAATAGTATTCCCTCATAAATGGTGAAGGTTGAAGATAGTTACTCCAGCTTTCGTGATTCTGATAATCACCTTGCCAGTCATACTGCCACAATTATTGATAGAGCTGCCAAGGTAAGTAAACCTGTCAACTACGTTCACATCTTCAATATGCTGCCGCATAGTTGGAGTGAGTGGCGGGTGATCCTATAAAAGTGTCTTACACATTTAGATGGTGCGAATTTCATATCGAAAGATGCAACATCTGATAATCTATTCAAGGTGGCCTGAGTAGAGTCTAATTTTTCGAATAATGGCATGATATCGTCTGCATAGTCAAGATCGACTAGTTTACCGCCCGGGAGGACTTCAACACCTGCATCCTCAACCTGTAGAAGAGTATTGTTCATAATAGCATCTATTACAAAATTAAACAAAAAGAGGGAAAGTGGACAGCTTTGACAAAAACAACTACTGTTAGTAAAGTTGTGCGCTAATTCGTTGTCGACCTTGACGCGACCAGAACTGTTTGTGTAGAGATCGCGTGTAAAATTAACAATTTTTTTAGGAACTCCACTTTTTGACAGAATATGGAATAAAACATTGCGATCCACCGAGTCAAACGCATCATTGAAGTCTAGTGAAACGGCAATATACATGTCGCTGTTCACGAACTCGCCTTAAGACTACAATATTTTCCATACAACCTCGTCATGACCGGAATCCGGCTTGTTCCTTTCCAGTGTGGTTCACGCGAAGCGCTAAAAGGACGTAAGATAATCGAAAATTTTAAAAAAAAACTCTCTCACTTTTATGCATTCTAATCGACTGGTGTATACCTGTATCAACAAAGGGGAACGTAAATCTTTAATCAAGTTTTAAGTTATATATGCGAAATGCATTTCTATTTCGTCTACGTTAAAAATTTGTAGGTCCAGGTAATCTGCCGCAGTGACTCTTTGTTAGAGTAACAGACTCCAAAGAAGATGTGTCTAGGTTCGAGCCCTGTCCGCGGAAAATTCTTGACTGGACGCAAATGAGACCGGTCTACAGGTTGACTCACCTTTCCCACATTGTACAATACTTGGTTTATACTGACATATGTGTGTACTTAATGGGTCAGCTGTGTATATCAAAATCGAAGCCATAATTAAAGTGGATGTGCGTTATTTCGGCTGAGAGCTGAGTAATTGGACAACAGTGCAGAGGGCATTGTCTATTTGATAATCGTGTAGTGTGCGCATATTAATAGCTTTATTTCCAACTTTCAAGTCCACTGACATTTCCGTAGCCTGCGGACAGACATTTTTAGATGCTGATCTCTATTGTTATTACACATTTCATCCCATCCATATCAAAGTCAAATGTGGTTCGCAGAGCAGCAAAAATTTATACTTCTTTAAGCTTTGCTCCTGAAGCCTGTTTCATTCTCTCATATGCTCACCTGGTTGCGACGTATTTAGTTTTTGGCCACTCCAGGCTGACGTACACCAGGTCTGAATTCTCTCTTGTAAAGTCGTCATCGAATACCTTCGCTTATTTTCTTGTATGCGATCATATGTCTGCCACACGCAGGCCAGGATCAGAACTTTGTCCGAGACTGTTTGAGACGCACGCCATGAGTGGATTTTCAAGTGCCAGGAGCTCAATTTTGCCATCACTCCAAAATGGGTAGACTTTTGGGTTCGACATTTTATCACGGCATATAAGGACAGTTGTCGACAGTTAAAAAAATAATTTGACACGGCTTTAAATCGAGGATATGTTGCTTGTTAAATGGGGGTGATATCCATCACATTATTGTGCCCATGATATGTATTTTTATGTCAGAAATTGGCCAATGTCTTATTGGTAGAATCCCTTCGTGGTCAACATTGTAATCAATGCATAATGAAAAAAGCACGAAAATGGTTATTTGCCTATTTATAGTTTCTCTCTTTAAAGCATTTCTCAGTAATTAGGCTGCCATATGCTTGCTTATTTATTTACCTTCTCACAGGATATCCAGTGGTTCAGTAAATTCCCGGTCGGTGGTTAATTCTTCACATACATCGAGTGTTGGCGATGATCATGACGAGGATGTAGACAGTATTGTCAGTGAGGAGGCTAAAAACTGTAGAAAAACTAGCACCGTTAAATCGAGAGACTTGTTACAAGATATTAGCACCGATGACATGGGCCTTGACTTAAAAACAACAAAAAAGAAGAGCCGTGGACGGCCTAAAAAGCACGGGTGCCAGGAAAGCGAGTCAACCGGTGCTCAGTATAATCCCCAAGATAGTAGTAGCACATCTGTTTGTCGGACCGACAGTAATGCATGCGCAAATAACCCCACCGGTTATGACCCACGTCAGCAGTACAACGAAGAGGAAATTTTAACTGAATCAGTAGGTGGCATTTCTGTTGTTATTTTGTAAATTTTGTTTTGCTCTATATTCACATAGGTATCATATTTAACGTATCCACGATTTTCTTTCGTGGGTGGTCGATTTGCACTCTCGGTTCCGCAATGATCCGATTGATCCTCATTTCCAAGTACGCGTTGAGTTCGAATTCGTGGTGGCATCACTCCGAAGGCTTCCACACCATTCGTACTAACCACTGGAAGTGAGGTTCGATCTAACCCTGGCTGTTTAACGTTTCGGTACTTTATTTACAGCGCCATCTTCAGATAGCTAATAACAGACAGTACACTGATCACAAGACCGGATTTAAACCTTCGGAGTGATGGCACCACGAGGCCGAACTCAGCGCGTGCCTGGAAATGAGGATTAATCGGGTCGTTGCGGAACCGAGAGAGCAAATCGACTACACACGAAAGAACAGCGTGGAAACATTGAACATGACGATCGCCCTGGGCAACCAAGACAAACAAATCTCTCTTTGACATTTGTTCGCGATGTTTATCAGTTGTGGATGCCGCGTCCTACACTCACTAACCAAGATACTTATCAGATGGAGAAAATCTGCTCGAGGATTATGGCATGCAAGGTATTGTATCCGCCCAAGTAAGTTTGATCTCTCATATGCGGATTCCTTCAGTGTTCACACTTACCATTTAATGTGAACGAGCTAATTCCTCAGTTGTGGTCTTTATTTGTGCCGCCAATATTCGTACCAACACTTGTAACGAAGATGGAGTAGCTGTGCCTATGACTGATGTACGTTTACTTTCAAAGTACAATACTGTGTAGGAGCTTGCTCGCATACAGCGCGCCTCTCAGTAAAAATTATTTAAATAATAACGCTTTTGGAATGCGGGCTTTGATAAAATTCGTAGCGCCCTTTCCTTTTATCTTTGCACATGGAAATTGTGCTAAAGGCTATAGTTATTTATATACTGGTATTTCCTGATGCTCGGCTGCTGTCTCCAGCAGAATTCTTAACCCCACGCTACGTTTGCCCTTCACTTTGGTGTAGCAGTTATCTGGCTTTCACACCAGTCCTAAAGAAAGCTACTGGTGCGCTATCTGGTGTCAGTTGTGTCCACTGAAACACAAGGCCTATTCTATTTATGTTCACGAGCGTAGGTTATTGTGAAACCCACTGCGAAGGCTACCAAGGTGTACATGTTCTAGTTGATGCGGTGCGTTGTGTGTGATGTTCCACCGTCTTCATGACTTCTGTTTGCGCTCCGTTCTGCCTACTCCTGTTGAAGCTTTCAAACCAGTTCATTATCCCAACCTTGGTTTAAAATGAATGATTGATCGTAGGCGTCTATTTAAAGCATTAGCAAACGCGCTCATTATGTTTTAATTACTCCAAGACAGTTCTGTACACCGATTCATCATAATTTTCAGATTCCTTTCTCTCGTATGGCCAGATACTCTAGCCAGCTGAGCACCATATGCCAGAACCTCCTTGACGCCTTCAACAACCGAAACTTGCCATTTGCGCTTAGAATACCTTTCCTCATTTCGTCACCACCTATTTAACACCAAATATTGATTGCACGTCGAAACCTAACTCTGGGTTTCACATGAGATAGAAAATTCGTATTCCTAATCAGTGCAGAAACCGAGAGAAAATGGCTTGGTAAAGTGTGAAGATCGGCATAAGCGCTGCCGCCTAGAATGCTTCGGTAGTTTTACCATTGTGAAGAATTGAATTAAAACTGGAACGTTGGATATTCGATCGATTCATAGAACTTAAATTTAACCTCAGGCGTCATGCAGAGTCATACAACAGCCAAATGTGACTAACGTTTCACTGCCATATAACCATAAGTCGTTTTTGGTTATATGTGGACTGTAAAAGAACACTAGGTCACACATTCCTAGTCATGATGGTTTGTATTAGGAGTTTTCCTTTTTCTAGATGGTCTGCAAACCAAGGCTGATGAACAGTATCTGTTCAGATGCCATTAGTAAAAGTTTCCTTCAGCAGCCGAAACTTTCCCTTCGCGCCTGCCACACTTGCTCCCATTCCGTCACTACCCATTTAATAATAAAAGCTACTGCGCAGTTTGACCAAACTAGAGGCTTCATATGAAACAGAATGGTGACTGTGTCCATTTAGACCCGGCAACGTTCATGCTACCATTCCCGGGCTGACTAGCTTGTACCCGCTGGTCGTCAGTCGGAATTTCTAGGGCTACGGGCCATACACGACCTTTACGGCAGAGAGAGAGAGAGAGAGATGGGTACTCGCTTTTCCAATAAATGGCGAAGGTTTGAGGAAGCTACTCTATCTTTCGCAACTCTCGTGTTCATCTCGTCACTCATATTGCCTGAGTTATTGAGACAGCTACCGAGATAGGTAAACATGTCTGTTACGCCCATGTATTCACACTGAAGTTATTGATCTGAAGTAAGTGGTGTGTTGTCTTACATTTAAAGGGTGTTAATTTCATATAAAAAGAAAAAGCTTCTGCTGTTAATTTATTCATGGTGGCCTGGGAATTATTTCTGTTGTAGAATAATAATAGTGAAGATCGTCTAATCTACCGCCGGTGTGAATTCCAGCGATTACCTTCTTAACGTAGGGAAGAATATAGCTCATACCGGCATCAGCCACAAAATTGAACAAGAAAGAAGGAAGTGGACATCCTTGACGAACTCCACTGCTAGTAGTAAAGTTGTGCGATACTTCATTAAGTGCGCACTCGTAACTATTTGTGTAGAAAACGCGTATAATATTTACAAATTTAATTGACGTTTTAAGTGTCGATAGAATATCGAATAGGACATTGCAATCCACTGAGCTAAATGCATCCTTGATGTCTAGTAAGACTGCAATATAAATGTCGCTGTTCAAGAACTTGTTCTAATGTACAACTATTGTCTATACAATTTCGACATGGCTAGAATCCGGCTTCTTCTCTGTTATGTGATTAACTCGACGTGCTAAAATGGTGTAAGGTAATTGAAGCAAATAACCTATATACCACGTTGAATCTGCCAATAAGTGCTCCCCGTTAGAAAAAAATAAAGCTCCATCAACTTCGTTGGCTCGGTCACGTTTTGCGTATGCCCTCAATTCGATTGCCCAATAGAGCTCTGTTCTCTCATCGAGCACCAGATTGGCGTAAGAAACAAAGTGGGCAGATCTTGACCTGGCAGAAACAGTTGAAGTCACTCACATCCAAATTGGGTAGTATAGAACCCACTCGTCCAAGTGCGCATCATAGTTCTTGGTTAGAAACTCTTAGCGATATGGCATGAAATCGAGCTCATTGACGGTCTTGTTGCGAATTTCTAGTGGAATTATTTTCGTAACGTTCTTATCTTATTAGCGCCAAGTTAGCTGTGAGGTTTGGTTTGTTTAGGACGTGATGCAGTGACAGCCGCAGGAAGCTGTATTGTTGATGTCACCTTGCATTAAAGTTGACTTGGTCATAATGGTGTTGTGTAGAGGTTTAGTTTACCTCACTTCTGTGAGTGATCCTGATAAATTTTAGTCATAATAACTAGGTATTCTCTCTCTGTCTGTCTCTCTCTCTCTCTCTCTGTCGTAAATCTCACTAATAATTTGTCTAAAATATTATTTCTGTTGTTATTTACATTTTTTCCAATTTTTTATGGTTATATGGCAGTGAAAAATTAGTCACTTTTGACTTTTGTATGGCTGGGCATGATGATGATGATACCACGTTGGTTCTCTCACGAATTACAATTTACATTTATGAAGAAAAGAATGGTGATGGACTCACTGGGCAACCGGCACAGTCTCTCCCTTGCATATAGTACGTAAAAGGGTGGTCACAGTCCTCAATTTGTGTCGGCCTTACGTTTAAATAAGATCAGAATCAAATAACCGGGCTCTACAGTTCAACTACGTTTTTAAGCTAAGATTGGGATTGACGACAGTCGCTCACCATGAGCCGGAATTGTATCCGCCACCTAGAATGTATCCTTGTTGTCGCCTGTTACAATGAGAAGACCATGTTGCTTAAATTTTTTTGTAGTGGTCTTAGTGGAGGCTTTTAGGCGTGCTGCACAAAGTCGGCTGTTTAAAGGGACAATTTCAGTTATATAGACTTCAGCTCCTGAGCGAGGGACAATGCCGACTCCCCATGGTCATCCTTGAGAAAAGTCCATGGATCCAGTGGTTCAAAGTTAATAGCCCGTAGGTAAGGATGCTCGTATTCTTATTTCGGATGCGCAACATATGTCGGTTTCGAATTTATCCAACGTAGGTGCGAGAGCTTCCTGTCCAGTTTGCTTTAATGTTTTCACATTAAATGCATTGACGTTAAAGCCCTATCTAGGTTTAATAAATGATTGTTTACTTAAACCATTTTCGAATTTTGGCCAACCGGCATTAGGCTCAGTAATATGATGAACATCCACCCTATTTATGGCATCTAAACGAGAGTTATTGTCTGACTGAGATGAAGGTGTCTGCCGTAGCCCGATTTCGCTTATCCACCTTGCACGACTCAGCAGACCCTATTTATATTGCGTGACGGCCGATTCAGTATGGATTCATTATAGTTTGTATTGTTCATGGTTGTAGGTGAGCTGTAAAAAGGCACTATCAACCATTCGCCAGATACCTGTGGGCTGGTAAGACACCTTTACGTAACTGGTGTTCATTCTCCAATAACCTTATGGTATCGCCACCATATTCGAGATCAGCAAGTTGTCCACGACCAATGGTCTCCTCCCCTCCAAAGGCGTTACAGGGACACCGGAATGCACTGAGTGTATTTTGTCGAATAACGAGTTGAGTGCAATAAGCATGTTGAACGCCGGAGTCAACTGCCAAATGTTCTGACGACCTGATTTGTCTGCCAGCCTCACAAATTTTAATATTTAATGTTAGAGACTGCATAGAAATTGTGCAGCCGACGTTTCCAGTCGAGTACAATGTATGCGAGACTACTAGTGGTGTGAGCCGCATATCTCATTTTGCTTTGCATTTATATGCAATGCGGTTTGATCCTGGCTATTCAGTTTGCCGTCGTACTCTGATGATGATCATGGAAGTTCGAAACGAATCAATGCGTGCTACTGGCCGTAGTTTTGCTATGTTGTTTGACGACCGGTTTACTACAATAGGATTGGTGTTTACCTCAAGCTCGCAAACCTGATTTTGTAGAAAGGAATTGCTATTTCTTTTAAAACGACACCGCCTTACATTAGCATATACAACAACCTTGAAATTCTTAGTTGTGTTTGAGTTATGATCCCACATTGAGTTTTCCATTCCTAGTGTCGATGGAGATTTTGCTAGTCTGTACCTTCCTTCTTGGACTGCCGAATTTGCGCAACTCGAACAGCACTGCGGTGCTACCAATGTAGCCCATTGTTTCATAATGCCACACGAACCACAAAGGGTCCGATTTCCATTCCTGGAAATTTGTATTTTGTCCACTGCGGTTTATTATTATTCTGCACCTACAGCCGTAAGCCAAAACAACATCTGAAACAATTCTTCAAATCAAGTTTGCGAGCTTGAAGTAAACACCAATCCCAGTTTGTATTTAACCAGTCGTCGAACAACATAGCAAAACTGCCGTATGACGGTAGTCCCGATTGCAGAGAAGAAAGACGATCTACAGAGAGACAACGATTGCGCTTAAGACGCGTCCATCTGGTAACACCTGAACTTAAACCCCTCCACGGCGTTGGTGAAGTTCGTGCTAAATGACGTTCTGCGATCTCTGAGGACACCAGACAAATCCGATTTTTCAGCTATCTTCACACGTTCTTATCTTACTACAAATTCTTTCGAGTCGCCCGAATATTTTACCAAGCATATTATCGGTCCTCCTTTAGGCCACGAAGACTTAGTGGTAGACCAACTTTTGCTGCCGGTGCCTGGCCAGCCTTGGTTATCAATGTATTTCCTCGAGTGAAGGGTTGAAATCGCCGACTAGTTTCACCAACAATCTCGTGATCGGAAGCTTATTCGCGACGTCGCATCGCACCCACACTAGCCACGAGAAACGTGAATGTTCACAAATCTGAGGAGTTCTGGCCGAAAACAGAATTCAGTAGCGAGGTTGGCTCAGTTCTGCCTTGTTGAAATAGGCTCGTCATCATCGTGGACTGCAATACGAAAGTCGTTAGCAACTGACGCTTCACTGTCATCTAATCTTGAAAAAATGTATAAAACTTTTGAAAAGAGGCAATAATAATTACAAGAATAGTAATTTTGTCAAAACCAAAAAAGTATTATTAAAAGGAGAGTTATATATGAGTTGGGTGGGGGGGGGAGGTCTAGTTAATATTAATATATTTGCCTAGACAGCACACAGAAATGAGGCAATCTAAACCTCTGCTCCACTCCGTTGTAGCCAAATAAGTTTGAAGGCTTGGTGATGTGGACTATAAAACTTCATGGCGGTGTTCACTGTATCGCCTCCGGAACCTAATGCACGGGACATCGAGGACTGTTCTTACGCCTGTCATTCTGCGGTTCATTTTGTCATGTTTTTTTACCACAAAAGCTTTCGCCTTTCCTGATCGACTTTTAAGGTATCGCGTCTCTTGGATACGTCTTGCACCTTGTTCGCTGTTTTTGTAGGTGGCTAAATAAGTTAATCTGTGATCATTTGCGTGGATCTCGCAACAATCTCATTGAACAACTTCTACTTTCTCGGTTTCCGTCGCATGTCATTGTATGTGTGTTTGATGTGCTTTGACTTATCGCGATTTTATGTGCCTTCTTGCACGTCGCATGCAAAATTTTCCACATTGTGGATCAGGTTAGATACGATCACTTGATATTAATTTTATGCATTTTCGTCTACAGTCGCTAGATTAATGCCAGCGCTAGATAACATTACTCACTGTTTTTCTAGTTGACAATTGCAAACTTTTGCGCAGAAATTATATATATATACTTTTCTGCACAACTGCTTTATATTGTGTCTCTTCATTCAACCTACTTGCAATCAGACTATACTGGATTCGTTTGACGGCGATGCCCAATTGCATCCCTCCGACCTGGCCAACAGGCCGCCAGAACTCGAGTGTCAAACTGACAAACAGCTGTTCGTGTCTGTAGAAAAACAGAACTCGCGGAAACGCGTGCCCCTACTTGACGGTGATCCTCCGATTTCGCCAAAGACAAGACGACCTCGAGGCAAGCAGCGGGTAATGTGTAAGCCGGAAGTTCACTCCACTGAAAAGGTTAGAATACTTTTGTTTTAGAAGACTCGGTGCAGCCTCAAAGCCGGCACTAGGCTGGTAGTTACCTTTTTCTTACGTGTCTTATTCACACAATGCCGTGTTTCTGTTTTACCCTTGTTTTGCGCCACCAAGCACCTCTTCTAGAGGTTTTCACGAATCTACTGTGTTCTGCACAGGAAGAGCGAATTGCGTTTTAGCGCTATAAAAGGCTGTCCAACACACGAGATAGGTGTTTTTACCTTCCTAGCAATAGTAAACAAACTATCCTCGCATCTATGCAGCTATGGTAGCCGAAAAATCACTGTGTGCGTTGCCGGTTTATTCTGTACCAGTACACAAGAGATAGCGCCCTCAATTGCACTCCTCCAGCTTATTCCTGGAGTTGGTGCATGGCAACATCCTGTAAGGAAATAATTTAACTCTGGTTGCAATTATATAGTGAGCATTGTCCGTATTCACTCTCCTTCGTCTTGGCGATTAGTTACAGAAAGAGAAATACTTCTTATACTTTAAAAGCAAAACACATGGATTACCCAATATAAATTTAAAATTACACAGTAACCCTTTCGCTTCAACTCATCAACTGATTTACTGGAGGTATAAACAGAAGCTTAATTTTTAAAATAAACAAACATTCCACATAAAAATTTACGCATCACTTTTATATACGTATCCCAGATGTTCAAAAAAGAATAAATGTAACTAAGCGCGGCTCTTCATTGGGCTCTGAATGCCCAATAGCAATGACAGTTCACGAAAAAGTTTTTTTTTCTTACACAATTGTCGACAATGTAGATTTGGCGAAATCACTTCCAGATAGACAGGCATACTAGCACACCTAGCCTAAATTAAAAGTGAAATGCGCTTTGTTTGCATTTTGCAATTTTCACGGGACACATGTCTTGTTATAGACGTACGTGCATTAGATTCATACTTACGCATTAAATGTGGGTGTTAACCATTGATGATAAGAATAATACGCACACCATCCAACTCGTTCTGCAAAAACAGTCTGGCGAACAAATGTTCAATGTCTTAATATACAGTGTCTTAACTAAGCCCTTTTTCCATTTCAATTGGCAGTAGCTGGTGAAACGCAAATATTAAGCTGTCTATGTTTTCTCCTGGACCACTGATCTGCGCAATGTGCAGTCAGTTCTACGTTTGAGTGACACACTAAGTAAAATTGGAGCATCCTCCTCCTCGTTTTCAATTTTAAATCTACCATTGGTATGCCAATCATTGAATATATTAAGCAGTTCGTCTTGGGCAATACGTGTTTTGTGTGTTGGAAGACAGACAGGAAGTACATTAAATCAATAATTGATTGCGCGTGGTGGTAACAATTCTTTAAATTAAGTTTGCGAGCTTGAAGTAAACACCAATCCGATTTTATTTAACCAGTCGTCGAACAGCATAGCAAAACTACCGCCAGTCGCACGCACTCACGCGTTTCGACCTTCCATGATCATCATCAGATTACGACGGCAAACTGACTATCCAGGATCAAACCGCATTCCTTATATATGGAAATCTGATTTTCCTGACGGTGCCGAGCCTTTTTTAATCAATCTCTGCGGTAAATTTTGCTAGATTCGGTTGATCAATTGCTTTTTCGGACGTCCAATATCATAATGCCCAGCCATACAAAAGCCAAAATTGACTAATGTTTCACTGCCATGTAACCATAATAAGCGAACATTGTAATTCGTATTGTTCATGGTTAGTTGTGGACTGTAAAAGAAAACTAGGTCACCCATTCCTAGTGAGGATGGTTTGTTTTCGGAGTTTTCCTTCTCCTAGATAGTATGCCAACCAAGGCTGATGAACACTATCTGTCCAGATGCCAGCTGTCAAAGTTTCCTTTAGCATCCGAATCTTGCCCCTCGCGTCTGGCACGCCTGCTCTCATTCCGTCACTACACAGTTAACAATAAAAGTTACTGCGAAGTCAGACCAAACTCAAGGCTTCACATGAAACGAGGTGATGGCTGACCCTTTTATAGCCGGCGAGGTTCATGCTACCCTTCCCAAGCTGACTAACTTGCGCTCTCCGGTCGTCAGGCTGGAATTTCTATGGCTACTGACCACACACACACACACACATATATATATCATATATATATATATATATATATATATATATATATATATATACTAACATAAGAGAGTGAATACAGATACTACTAACTATATAACTGCAACCAGAGCTCAATTATTTTCTTACTGGGTGTTCCCATGCACAAACTCCGAGTAATCTGGAGCAATGCGATTGGCGACGCTATCTCATGTATACTGGTACCGCATAAACCGGAAATATGCTGCTTAGTTAAAATGATAATTTTTTTCATTGTTTCTAGGAATATAAGAGCGTCTATCTCGTGTGATAAACAATCTTTTGTCATGGGTAAGCTATAAAATAACGTGGACAAATCTACGTCTGCTGAGTTCAGTTCTATGTGCGATATATATTTGCATTTTATGTTTAATTTTTTAAAATAGAAGTCGCCCATACAAAGTCCTGCCCATCATAGCTACGAGGCCAACACCGATCTGAATTCTACGTTCGACGACTTTGAGTCGGTATCGCCTTCCCCTCAGGTGTCTGGTAACCTTACAACACAGTTAGGCTTTGGCTGCACCGCTCGATCCCCTAAAACTACCTGTCATCAGTCGTTAGTCATGCACATATCTTCAAATTCAGCCAGTCTGTGTGACAGCCGGATCGATAATACTGCTGACGCTAACTCTGATGCTGCTTTTATTGAAAGTAATGTGGAGCACGCGCAATGTGCAGATGCAGAAAGCTCCAGCCACGAGTCGAGTAAATCAGCGCTTTATAACGTAGCCGGAAGTGGTTTGGACACCGGATGTAGTCACTCTAGGAGTAAAAAGAAACAAAAGTTGATGGTTACCATAAAGAAACGTTCGTTTGGAACTGTTTGCCTGCAAACAAATATGAACAACAATCAATCAAGTAATCAAGAGCAGTTCACACATATCGTGGGCGGTAGAACACAAACTGAGGACAAGCACAACGATAAGAAGGACGGTGATGAGAATGAAGATGAGCAAAAAACAGCACAAACTGAATTATTGAATTCGGTTGATGGGAATTCTGAAAAAGAGGGTATAACAGCCGCAGTTGATGATAAGAACGATGCTAGCCGTGAGTTTGTTTTACATCTATATATATATATATATATATATATATATATATATATATATATATATATATATATATATATATATATATATGACTTTTCAACACAGATGACAGCGAGGATGTTTTAAACTTCCTGTTTAGCTCCTTACCAAGAATGGTGATACGTTCCGATATAGTTTTCGGTATAGGTGACGAGAATACTGAAGTTGGGCGCTGAGGCGACGCAGAATCTCACTTGGGTGACAGGTAAACGCCTTGTTCATCTCGCATCAATAATGAGGGGGAGAATGTTAGACAGTTGCGCAGAACTTTGATCATACTTGAGTGGCACAAATTCGACGCGTTGCGCAAAACGCTGCGTCCTATTTCAAGCCTCCAGCTCACGAACACCTGTGGGCTCACACGGATCGTGTAGCAATTATTTGTTGGTGGCGTGATTACATTCAAAATTTTCGCTTGGTCTGGGACTCATACACAGACTCGGACTACGCGCTCACTCATTTTAGACGTACGGTTGTATTTTTTATAAAGAAAATCACTAATTGACCGCTAATAGATAATGTGAAAAACTCGAGAAGTCTTTCCCTCCAATGTAAGGTTTGTCTAAAAGTGAAGCTAGCTGTCCTCGACGGTAGGATAATCGAACATAATATGAGCAATTTACCTGATTTTCGGATTGCGTACCGAAATATTTGAATCCACTGTCATCATGATTTTTGCAAATATTTCGGTCTCCAATTACGGAGACCTTTTTCAATGCCAAACACATCACACACTTAGTTGACAATCAATATGTCAAGTGGAAATATTAATTTAAACCGCCTCATTTATACTTGTTTTTAGATCTCTTAAGCATAACGTTTTTTTATAAAAATGTTAGGAAAGTGTATGTTAAATTGGTTTGTGTATGTGTCTACATGTATACACTCTTCGCAATGAGGTTACAGTGATATAATGACAATTAATGACAACTCACTAGATAAGCGTACGTCATGCCTGTGTGTATGTGTTCTCGTTTGTTTTGAATTGAGGAGTAATCGGTTAATGCAAGTGTACACTCATCCCAGTGAAATTACAGCGATTTGGCAACATCTGACTATTCACTGGATAAGCGTGTTTTTGTGTATGTGCGTGAGCGTTTACTTAAAACAGAGAGCTAATCTGTTACATAAAATTACAGGCACGTGTAACGGTCATACAAGTAAAACTAAAATGATAACTGTCATTTCCTAACTGCACACGTCAGACCTATTTTACACTTACTTTTCTAAATTAAGTAATTACGAGTGGCATTTCGGTGAGGAGGGGGCATGACACTATTAATAGAGTAAATAATTAATAGGTAGCAAAATTAAATTAGAAACGGATAAAGTGTTTCAATAGGGTAGAAAGTTAAATTAAATGGTACGTAAAAGAAATTAAAATTGCCTGATAAGGAAGATACTAGTAATAGTGCAAAGAAAATAAAATAAAAATTAACCTTGCCATCATGTATATATAAATGTATGTTAAAGGCGCACACTAACAACAGAACGTAAGATAACAGATAAAATAAGATAACAAGTAATCAAGGATGAAATAATAAGATAATCAAAATAATTGTAAATATTTGCAAAAATCATGATGACAGTGGATTCAAATATTTCGGTACGCAATCCGAAAATCAGGTAAATTGTTTATTTCCTGTCGCGCAACATGTTTCTTTTAAATAATATGAGCAAAGCTAAGATCTGCTATGCACAACGCTGGAACCTCTAATTGTGGCATTTCAGATTCTCTCACATGTGGCTTTGGAGTATCTGATAAGTCTAGGGTGGTACTCGAATCTAGGAGTGCAATTCGTGCTAGCTCGGCTTATATTAATACCTGTAGACCTACTAGACATCAGATACTGAATCGTTCCAGACTAACAAGGCTGAGATGCAAAACATTTGCATCGGGCACCAGACTAAATTTGTTCAAGCTTACAGTTAAATACTGTTTGTTGCGAAGAACTAATATATATGCAAGTATGTATTAGGTTTTGCGAACCTAGTAACAAATTAGTTCAGTTGTGACCAGAAGGATAAACCAAAGGCAGCATGAACGGAAAGTATAATCTCATGCACATTCGTTTCGTGCTTACTGGCGACTCATCAGTAGGAGCCGGTATTACGCCCTTTAACCACTATATATTCGGTAGAAGAATGTTGTACCGACTCGGAAACCATAGTGTTAGTATCCGGTACTCATCGATTTCAAAAAAGATATCAGTTACTAACACAATGGCCATAGTGTTAGTATCCTTTACAGACTCGGTATATATATTATATAGTGTGAGTTAGCATTGAAGTCGTATTGTCGTTGACTTCAGATTATGTAAGCTTCACTATTACAGGTTTACACATTCGTCTAGGAGATTGTACCGTCCTATTATTCCACATTCTTCTACCGAATATATAGTGGTTAAAGGGCGTAATACCGGCTCCTACTGATGAGTCGCCAGTAAGCACGAAACGAATGTGCATGAGATTATACTTTCCGTTCATGCTGCCTTTGGTTTATCCTTCTGGTCACAACTGAACTAATTTGTTACTAGGTTCGCAAAACCTAATACATACTTGCATATATATTAGTTCTTCGCAACAAACAGTATTTAACTGTAATATATTGAATTGAATGATGTCATGCTTACCGCGAAATGTGATAACTGATATCGATGAAGGCCAGAGTGTATGGTTTAACTGGAGTAACAGGTGTTCGGAAATTGTTGTAATTCTCAATTTGGGTGAACTTTAGCATAAATTTATATCCATCAGGTTGGTATCATGTACCGACTCGGAAACCATAGTGTTAGTATCCGGTACTCATCGATTTCAAAAAAGGTATCAGTTACTAACACAATGGCCATAGTGTTAGTATCCTTTACAGACTCGGTATATATATTATATAGTGTGAGTTAGCATTGAAGTCGTATTGTCGTTGACTTCAGATTATGTTAGCTTCACTATTACAGGTTTACACATTCGTCTAGGAGATTGTACCGTCCTATTATTCCACATTCTTCTACCGAATATATAGTGGTTAAAGGGCGTAATACCGGCTCCTACTGATGAGTCGCCAGTAAGCACGAAACGAATGTGCATGAGATTATACTTTCCGTTCATGCTGCCTTTGGTTTATCCTTCTGGTCACAACTGAACTAATTTGTTACTAGGTTCGCAAAACCTAATACATACTTGTTCAAGCTTATTTTAATAACAGGTTCGAGAAAAATTAAAGGTAAGCGAATTAATAAAATGTTCGTAAAAGTAACCTTGAAGCCGATAACTGGATTGACTTCATCAGTAGGCATTAATCCTCGAAGCAAAACGTTTTGCCGTCTGCATCAGTCAAGATCCTTGAAGGTATGCCCGTGTCGACCATGCGAAACACGAATCACGAGCCATCGTCAGAGCAGGGTAGACGAGACTTATTGTTGTCTCAAACTTCATAAGGCTGGATGTCACGAAAATCCGTTACAGTCATTATTTAGGGGTGCTTGTGACAATATTTATCGCGATGGCTAATCTCTTTCTGACTCTATGAAGTGCGATAACGATTTCAATTGATTAAGTCGAATCAGTAGTCAGTTCCATCTTCAAAAAGGTAAATCTTAGTCCCTGCGCTAGCCATATCAGAATAAGCTTGACTCTTGCTTTATCTTGTTCGTTTCAATTTTTTACGACGCCAAAACTCTGCACATGAATATCATATTATAGAGAAATATATTAGACTACAGACAGGACAAGGTCTCATATATATATATATATATATATATATATATATATATATATATATATATATATATGAGGCCCTTTGGTCACTACATGAAGAGAGCCTCTGAGATGCCAGGCTCGGACAATCCATATATGCGATGTGATCATATAATTTGGAACACCTCCATGTTAATCACAGCAAATAATACACGCAATTATATAACCTGATCTCGTTGTAGCACAAATTTATTGATAAAATCTTAATAGTAATGATAAGACCAAAAAAAATGTTAAAAGTTAACAGAGATCATTTTGCGTCCAGCACACAGAACAGACAACTCGTCGTAAAGTCTATCCGTCGTAAAGTCCATCCCCTCCTCAACGTGGTACGATGGTGTCAACCATGTCTCGATGGCCGATTGTACATGGGCTAACGGGGCTATGGCGGTGGTGTCACCAGGGCGTGGTGGATTTCCGACCGGCAATCGGATCTCCTATAAAATACCACATGAGCCCGACGACGGCACCATGACTCGGCGTGTGTTCCCCGCCACAAAAGGGTTCAACAGCCACAGGATTACATGGACTCCTGGACAGTACCCCGTACTTCCGAATGGCGAATGAGCTCTCAACAGCCACCGGCAACCATGCAACTTACTGCTGCCTTGCAGACTGCGCTTGGATGTGCAAAGGCTAGAGGTGCGCCCTCGATCAAAAAGCCGAGTGGTGAAGGGACACCACTTGTACCAAATTCCCAAGAAACTCCTTGAAATGTGGAGCCGGCTTATCCTCCAAAAGGAGTCAGCCGCAGTAAAGTAAAGTAAGATAATATATATATATATATATATATATATATATATATATATATATATATATATATATATATATATATATATATATATATAAAGACCGATTCCTGTTGCAGCCCGCCAGATTCTTGATAAAGCACAATACAAAATTCCCGCGTTTATACGATAAATCAGATGAAATTGACAAAGTGGAGCACAAAGCAATAAATGAAATTAAGATTTTGACAGATGCCGGTTTTATTGATGAAGCCACTGCACAGAAGCTCAAGCCAGTTGGATCATCTAAACGAACAACGTACGGATTACTAGAAACACACAAAAAGGTTGTCCTATGAGGTCAATTTTATCAATGGTAAATTCTCCGTTTCATGCACTAGCTAAATGGCTAATTCGTATACTTGAACCATTACTCTAACTACTAGGTAATTATTCGGTTGCCGATTCGTTTGAGTTTGTAAAAATTCAAGATATAAATGTTAAAAACAAGATTATGGTATCTTTTGATGTTACGTCTTTGTTTACAAATGTTCCAATTGATGAAACCATTGACATTATAGTCAAAGCGGTAGAACACGACATATTACCATCGCCGGTGCCAGGTCACACTCTACGCAAGCTTATCTTATTATGCACGAAAGACGTACGGTTTCGTTTTAATGGAAGCATCTACAAACAGACTGATGGTGTGGCAATGGGGAGCCCCTTATCTCCAGTGTTGGCTGAGATTTTTCTAGGGCATCTAGAGAACACATCATTAAAGAGTGACATAAGTAAATGTGCTCAATATATACGGTACGTGGATGATATTTTTCTTGTCCTTAAGAACAGGTCGCAATCACGAACACTGCTTCAATGTTTCAACAAAGCACATAAGAATATCGGCTTCACGTCAGACCACGTGAAAGATGATTGTCTGCCGTTCATAGATGTACTATTAAAGAAAGAATCTAATGGCACATTTAATGCAGCTAAACTACGAGTGTTATTTAAGGTAACAAACTTTCTTTTGTCATCAATCAAAGAGAAACAGTCGTTAATGTCGATATCAAATATTATTTACCAATATACATGCGCAAGTTGTCAATCAATTTACGTAGGCCGATCGACCAGACGGTTAATTACTCGAATGAGAGAACATTGCAAATTAAACGCCTGTTTTAAATCAAATGGTGAATACACGTCTGCAATTGCGCAACACATCGTTGAAACCTCACACGTATGTTCTCCAGACGTAGCATTTAAGATAATTACTAAATGAAACAACAGAAGGGAGTTAGCCACATACGAAGCCTTATGGATAAACAAATTGCAGCCGGATTTATGCAAGCAGAAGAAGCATGTTCAGGCATTGAGCTTAAACTGGAGGTGACGCACGCAATTGATTGGTTTCCTTTTTTCACATTCTCTCCATGTTTACGTATTTCTATCTTGTTATGCCTTTCAATTTTTATATATAAATAGATACTCATTTGTAGATACATGAGAAGAAAATTAGAAAGAAGCGTTTCTTGTATCTGATAAAATTTCTTTTTATTTTTGCTCCCGGAAAGGGTACTATGAATATATATATATATATATATATATATATATATATATATATATATATATAATGCAACAATGAGAATTGGGACTTGATAGTTGGAGATCTTACACTTTACAGGCATTTGGTAAATTTTGGCTGTGAAAGATAGTCAATTTAGGATATCAACTACGAATTAACAACGCTGAGATCCGTAGACGTATTTGTGGACCATTCAAAAAACGATCCTTGTATACAAAGAAATATGGCCTAGCTACTTACTATGCTCTCATACTGATTGCTGAGTAGAACACGATTTTCACAGATGGCATCGTTGCCGACAAGAATAATGTCGGCTGCAATCAAATTTCGTAATTTAAGACCAGTTAGTCTACGGTAATTGCGACCACGTGCTTTTCAATGCTATTAATTAGAAACTCTGCGCGACATGCTCTCGAATCGTGCTTCGTGGTGCTTTGATACCGAGATCGCTGCAGTGGCCCTATTTAGGGATGACGTGAATACAAGAGGAAGTCCTTGTAGAAGTAATGGAATTGTGATGAAGCTAAGTCAGGACATGGATGGAAGCAGAAATCGAGCCGCATAATTGAATACAAAACATAATTATTTGTAATTTTCTTTACCCAAGAGACACGCTTTGTATGAGCGAATTCCTATTGATGATCGATTAAAATTAAAATGCTTGTGTTTAGCCGAATGACTTCGTCTAATAGTTTGGAAAACTTGATAAGGGTATTATCAGCACAAATGACAAACGTAAATGCAGAGTTGGGGATAATTAAGTCTATGGTTGGTTGAAGCGATCATATAAATTTCTGAGGGAATCCGCATAGACGACCCAACTAATATGAATGAACAGAATAATGGTGATGATAAGCTGTCAATTTTTCTACTTGTCGATATATTGTAACTTTTCTGGGTTCATAAAATAGATGCTATGCTATACCTGCTCCGACATTGCTCTGTTGTAAACTGGATATGAGTTGTGTAACTTGAATAATGATGGTACTAACTCCAACACCGCTATTGCAGTTCGCTTTTGTTGTTGTTAGATCGACATTTTGGCTCAGTATTTAGAGCACCAGATTCCGAAGCAGACGTGTCCAGGTTTGAGCCCTGTCCGCGGCAAATTCTGGCCAGTACGTGATGAATTCCCAATAAGGACGAAACCGATCTACTTGATGAATTGCCTTCTTTCCACTACACAGTGCTTAGTTTTTACGGACAAATGAATTTACTAATGGGTCTGGTGTTTATATCAATTTCGCAACCTTGATTTAAATAATTTGTTGGAACTCGTTATGCGCTTTGCTCATTCAAACTATTCTTTTTTTGAGTTATTTCGATATGTATGTCCTGTAGACGTATGAATTTCCAGCAGGAGAACCAGCAAGTCCTAGCTATTCGTACCGGCAGCGGCAACGTGAATCTTGCCGCTGCCATCGAAATCAATCTAGCCGATAACAAGTAAGACTTCAAACTCCGTTCTTCTGTGCAGACCACACAGTATGAATTGATTGACGGAATACAGGCAAACGTGCCAGAAACAGGTCCTGCTTGGATTTGTGAAGGTCATTTTTCCACGGTCATCTCAAATTCAGACGGCAGGCCATCTAAGTGAAGCAAAAATAAAACTAAATTATCCATTCCACCACAGAGGCTAGTCGTAAATATGCGTTTGCTGGTTATTTCTAGTCCTGAAAATACATCAACATTTGTCAGTGCGTTCTCGTTGTAGCGGCCCACCTGTACAGGCACGGAGGCTGATGGCAAATATGCCTTTGTTGGTTATTCCTAGTCTGCATATTTTATCAAAATCGGCCAGGTTATTTGCTATAACTGCTACCCAATATAGACCCAGAGGTTGATGGTAGATATTCGTTTGTTGGTTATTTAGAACACTCATAATTTATCAAAATGCGTCAAAGTGTCCGCTGTAGGTGCCATTCCATGCAATCCCGAAGGCCGATAGTTGATACGCCTTCGTTCGTTATTCCGAGCCCGCATAATTTATCAAAATGCGTCAAAGTGTCCGCTGTAGGTGCTATTCCATGCAATCCCGAAGGCCGATAGTTGATACGCCTTCGTTCGTTATTCCGAGCCCGCATAATTTATCAAAATGCGTCAAAGTGTCCGCTGTAGGTGCCATTCCATGCAATCCCGAAGGCCGATAATTGATACGCCTTCGTTCGTTATTCGAGCCCGCATAATTTATCAAAATGCGTCAAAGTGTCCGCTGTAGGTGCTATTCCATGCAATCCCGAAGGCCGATAGTTGATACGCCTTCGTTCGTTATTCCGAGCCCGCATAATTTATCAAAATGCGTCAAAGTGTCCGCTGTAGGTGCTATTCCATGCAATCCCGAAGGCCGATAGTTGATACGCCTTCGTTCGTTATTCCGAGCCCGCATAATTTATCAAAATGCGTCAAAGTGTCCGCTGTAGGTGCTATTCCATGCAATCCCGAAGGCCGATAGTTGATACGCCTTCGTTCGTTATTCCGAGACCGCATAATTTATCAAAATGCGTCAAAGTGTCCGCTGTAGGTGCTATTCCATGCAATCCCGAATGCCGATAGTTGATACGCCTTCGTTCGTTATTCCGAGCCCGCATAATTTATCAAAATTCAAGTGTCCGCTGTAGGTGCTATTCCATGCAATCGAAGGCCGATAGTTGATACGCCTTCGTTCGTTATTCCGAGCCCGCATAATTTATCAAAATGCGTCAAAGTGTCCGCTGTAGGTGCTATTCCATGCAATCCCGAAGGCCGATGGTTGATACGCCTTCGTTCGTTATTCCGAGCCCGCATAATTTATCAAAATGCGTCAAAGTGTCCGCTGTAGGTGCTATTCCATGCAATCCCGAAGGCCGATAGTTGATACGCCTTCGTTCGTTATTCCGAGCCCGCATAATTTATCAAAATGCGTCAAAGTGTCCGCTGTAGGTGCTATTCCATGCAATCCCGAAGGCCGATAGTTGATACGCCTTCGTTCGTTATTCCGAGGCCGCATAATTTATCAAAATCGTCCAGTTTACTCGCTGTAGCTGCGAAACAATACAAAGCCTGAAGCTGAGGGTAAATATGCCTTTGTTGGTTATTCCGAGTTTTTACATATTTTTGAAATTTTATAGTGCCCGCTGTATCTGCAAACCGGTACCGACCGGGAGGCTAAACAGAAATATGACCTTTTGGGTTATTCCAGTCTTGCACAGTTTGTCGATGTTGGCTAAGTTACTTGCTGTTGTGCAAATCCACGCAGACGCAATGGCTATATTGATTGTTCCTAGTTCGCAAAATTTGCTTTTGTTATGCCTGTCACGTAGAAAGTAAATAATTTTGCTTTTATTGTTTATTAACTGTTTAAACGCGTAAAAAGGTGGTGACTTAACGTCAAAGCTCTCGGCCATTTCCACGAATCATCGACGTCCACGTTCTGTGGATTCACCGAGAGAACGTTGCCATGAATCGATCGGTTCATTGGACCAGAAATGCAAGCACCACTCTCGCAGTCCACAGAGTGGCATAGAAATTGTTGCCGGCATCGACCGACAAACTAAGGACATCGCGTGGGCTGAGGCATCAATTGCAGAAGACGTAGAAGATGCAGGCAGAATACATGTGCCCGTTGCTACTAGCAACAGTAAGCGCCGAGCCGCGAAATCTTTATCGTCTTCGGCGTCATCCTCTAGCGCCTCGTCGGTATCGTCCAAGTATCGAATATTAGGCTTGCGCCAACGTGGCAGAGCTCGTGGTGGATGCATAACGGCGTACAATTCTCAGTGTAGACCAACTCCAGCTCTAACGCCTATCGACAGAGCCAATATTACCGATGATACAGACGGAGGCAATGTTGGCCTACAGAGTGTAAAAGTTGATGAACAAGGAAATGCTACGTCTGTATCTTTGAGTAGGCTTCACTCAGACGCGGCCACAGACACGCAAACAGGTAAATACTGTTTGTTGCGGAGAGCTAATATATATATATATATATATATATATATATATATATATACGAAGAATGTATTAGGTGTTGCGACACGTAGTAACAAATTAGTTCAGTTGTGGCCAGAAGGATAAACCAAAGGCAGCATGAACGGAAAGTATAATCTCATGCGCACATTCGTTTCGTGTTTACTGGCGACTCCTCAGTAGGAGCCGGTATTGCGCCCTTTAGCCACTGCATATTTGGTAGAAGAATGTGGGATAATGGGACGGTACACACATGTCGTGCACACATGTCGTTCATGGTAACATGTGGACTATAAAAGAGCACTAGGTCGCACATTCCTAGTGATGATGGTTTTCAGTCGGAATTTTCCTTCTCTTAGATGGTCTGTCAACCAGGGCTGATGAGCAGTATCTGCTCAGATGCCAGTCGCCAATGCTTCCTTCAGTAGCCGAAACTTGCCCTTCTCGTCTGGCACGCCTGCTCCTATTCCGTCAAACACATTTAAAAATAGAAGGTACTGCGCAGTCAGACCAAACTCGTGGCTTCACATGAAACAGGATGATGTGTGTGCCCCTTTAAGCCCGGCAAGGTTCATGCTACCATTCCCGGACTGACTGGCTTGTGCCCGCCGGTCGTCAAGTCGGAATTTTTATAGCTACGCGCCAACTAAATGTTATATGCAATCAGATAAAATTTATCACAAAACTCTCCAGAACAGATTATTGAGTTAGATTCAAAATCGAGCTTATCGCGCGCTTTAAACACCTGTGGCATGCAGCAATAACAGCCTCTTGTAGTAAAGGTTCAGCTTCTGAACTGCGCGTGGCGGACTTGACCTCACCAGCATAAGATAGCGAATGCGCTCGCCGGCGACTGAAATCCAGATGATCTAGAGGAAATAATGATAATGATGAGAAGGAGGACCAACCGACACATTGAGCCCAGTGCATTAATTATCCCAGTAGAAAAATTGAAACTAGTTTTTTAATTAAAAGTTTACCTATAATACTAATAAATGCAACACTATTCATGGTCGTAGCAATTTCCGGCCTGACGACTGGCGGTGGTGCATCAGCTACGGTTGCATGTGAAGTCTTGAGTTTGGCTTTACTGCGCAATGTACAACTATTATTGAGCGGGTAGTGACTAAACTGGAGCAAGTGTTCCAGAACTCTAAGGGCAAATTTTGGTGCTCCAGAAGACCTTGCCAACTGATTGAGAAGGCGAGAGAGAGAGAGAGAGAGAGAGAGAGATAGAAACACCAATGAATCAGCATATAAAAATGATGCTTCATTGCGCATAAACAAGGACACAGCCTACTGATATTTCAAAACGCGACACTCCACACCGATGTTTCTCGTCGGCATTGTTTGACAGACTATCTAGCACTTTGACTGACGCAGCTTTCATTGTTCCATTGCATTTGTTTCGTTTGTTAAACTTGTTAAACAAAATGCAACCGATGAAGGCCTACGGTAAGTGCGGCCGAAATATTTTGCAAAAAGAAAACTACTGGAACAATGAAAGCTGCGTTAGTCAAAACGCAAATCAGGTAATTTCAATTAATCCAGGTCCGCAATTAAACCAATCCTTCAAGACTATCTAGTAGTTGGAAAGCTCTGTATCATAATCACAAACACCTCCTCTCCTCGCCTATGAATGGACGACCCAGCGTTTTAAGACCAACACATAACTGAATATTCTTTAAATCAAGTTTGCGAGCTTGAAGTAAGCACCAATCCCTTTTTTTGTTATTTAACCAGTCGTCGAACAACAGTGCAAAACTGCAGTCAGTCACGATGACTGGTTAATTACAAAATGGGATTAATCATGATTTACTGTGTCCATGAAAGGCTAACCCAGCTTAACTAATTAATTAGCTTGCTACAAATATCAAGGGTACTTTTCTTTCAGGTCAGGTTAATGTATGCTACACACTGCAGGAGGTTTAAATTTAAAAAAATCAATTCCTCTGAGCTAGATGGTTGCATTACCAAAAGCAGGTGTTTGGTGTCTATTTGTGAAATTGTTACTCTTAAAATTACCTGTGCGTTCTGAAATAATCGTTACTATTCGGACAATTGTTTACTTTTTCAATTATGACCAGAAGGTTAAACCAAAGGCAGCATGAACGGAAAGTGTAATCTCGTGCACTTGCGTTTCGTGCTTACTGGCGACTCATCAGTAGGAGCCGGTATTGTGCTCTTTAACCACTATATATTTGGTAGAAGAATGTGACAAAATAGGACGGTACAATCTTTAAGAACGTGTAAACTTGCAGTAGCGAAGCTAACATCGTATAAAGTCTCGACAATGCGACTTCAACGATAACTCACTCTATAATATATATATATATATATATATATATATATATATATATATATATATATATATATATATATATATATATATATATATATGCGGCCTGTAAAGGATATCAACACTATGGCTATTATGTGAATACCCGATACCGACATTATATTACTGAAAAGGGTACATGGTACTAACACTATGGTAACCGAGTCGCTACACGGTACTTACACGATGGATCTCAATATATGCTATCCTTTCTGTGTGCAAAAACAAAAAGAAATTTTATTAGATATAAGAAACATTTCTTTCGTATTGTCTTCTCAAATATCTACTAATGAACATATCTTTATATATAAATTGGAAAGCAAAACAAGATAGAAATATGTGCTGCAGCCGGATTTATGCAAGCAGAAGAAGCACGTACAAGCATTGAGATTGAACTGGATGTGACGCACGCAATTTAATTGGTTTCCGTTTTTCACACTCTCTCCATGTTCACATATTTCTATCTTGTTTTGCTTTCCAATTTATATATAAAGATATGTTCATTAGTAGATACTTGAGAAGACAATGCGAAAGAAATGTTTCTTATATCTGATAAAATTTCTTTTTGTTTTTGCACACAGAAAGGGTACAATGAATTTCTGAATACCTGTTACTCCAGTAAATCCATTCACTCTGGCCTTGACGAGATTATACTTTCTGTTCATGCTGTCTTTGGTTTATCCTTATGGTCATAATTGAGCTAATTTGTTAACAGGTGCGCAACACCTAATACATAATTGCATATATATTAGTTCTCCGCCACAAACAATATCTAGTTTTTTACTTTATTAAAATTACCTGATCTGCATTTTGACTAACACAGGCTGAATTCCGGTTGTTCTGTTTCGTGAAGATATTTCGGCGATTCTTGGCGGTCGCCTTTTTAAGTTTCATTTAGCATCAGAAGTTTTAAAAACCATCTAACGAAGCAAACTTGTCTAACACCTTTTATTATGAGTGAACTGGAGAAGGTGACTACCAAGAGTCGCCTAAATACCTTCAAGAAACTAAACAACTGGAATTCAGACTGTGTTAGTCAAAACGCAGATCCGGTAACTTTGATAAATCCAGTTTCGCCATTTTTCATTCTTTTAAGTTGTTTACTTTGCTTGGTACATTTGTTTAAGGGACACATCTTTGATCCTATCTGTGTCTACCGTTCATTTACTTCTATTTTGAATGTTGCGTGTCTGTTTGTAAGCCAGTACAACCTCCTGACAGACCTCTTTTCTATGTCGGAAGAACTAGGGCAACATCGTTCATACTAACCACTGGAATTGGGGCACCATCTAATGTTCGTTGATGGGCGACGTTTCGATTTCTCCTTTCCGCAACGTAGCTAGTCAACGAAGATTACGTCTTTCCTCATTTCCCGTGGTTATTATGAACGATGTTGAAGCCTTCGGAAGAAAGGGGCGAATCCGCGCCCAGCCAAAAAGAAGACAAAATCTATGCGAACTTGGAAATGGGGATCAATCGGATCTTTGCGAAACAGATAGTGCAACGTATGAAGCTCGCACTGCGCAAATTACCTTTCTGACTCAATTTGATGATAATACGTTTAAATTTATACAAGAAAAATCTTTGTACATTAATTCTTTAGGTTGTACAACCTTCTGTAACATCTAAATTTAGTTGACTGATCGACCAGTGATAAACAAAATGACATGGTGTTTCTTGCATCACTTTTTTATTCTGGCGAAAATTAGCCTGGTCTATTAAGCGCTAGAAATTTAGTGGTTTATCTTCATGAAGAATAAACTATGTCAATTTCAAGTAATGTGCTCCGGGAAGTGTTTGTTTGGCGTTTTAAACTTAATAAGTAGAAATTGTCGAAAGCGGTATTACCTATGCACCGTATAATTGCTCTAATATTGGTTTTATTTCTGTCAATTCTTCGTTAATCGTTTTTTTTAACTTAAATTTTTGTAAAACTAAAATCATAGAAAAACTCGAAGAACATAATGACGCCTCGGCGCGTAGTCTCAGTGGGTCGTCATCCTATGACAGTTTTGATGAGCTGGACAACGATTCGGATCACACTGTCGACAGGAATCTAGACCCAATGGCTGCAATTACTGATGACGTCGACTTATCCGTGGAACAGATACTGGAAACAGCCAGAATGGCCGCCAGGAAAGCATCAGAAAGGCTGCGTGCACGTTATCACCACATTGAGAACCAAACGTTTACGGCTTCTCCTACAGAAAATGGTGGCCAAACTTCTGCTTGTGTTAACATGCTGTATGGACCCAAAATAGTGTATCTTGAGGTTAGCTTCTTGTTTGTTGCGTTGTTCACCTACTCATTTCCGAATGCATTATTTGTGCTATTTCAAAAAATTATCACAGTTAAGTGAATGCTAGTTTAGTGCCAGTTTTCACTTTTTACTGGAGACACTGCTCGTCAGATATTCCTAAAAATCTTCATGGTAAAACCCAGGAATCTGGCGTTTAACTCCGCGTGTGTAGGCCACGGTAAAATATGGTGCCATTATTGTAATCATGGTTGTGTGCTTGATATCCACACATATTCCGTTATACTGACCAATTTATATGTAATGTGGCAGGTTCTTACATTAGGCTCGCAACCGAGTCTGAAAAGTATACTAACACTATGGCTATTGTGTTAGTAACCGATACCAACATTATTGTACCGAAAAGGTACATGGTACTAACACTATGGTTTCCGAGTCGGTACATGGTACCAACATGATGGATATCAATGTATGCTTTAGTTCACCGAAATTTAGAACTACAACAATTTCTGAACACCTGTTACTCCACTAAATCCATACACTCTAGCTTGATCGATATCAGTTATCACATTTCGCGGTAAGCATGACATCATTAAATTCAATATATAATGGTTAAATACTGTTTGTTGCGGAGAGCTAATATATATGAAAGAATGCATTAGGTGTTGCGAACCTCGTAACAAATTAGTTCAGTTTTGACCAGAAGGATAAATCAAAGTCACCATGAACGGAAAGTATAATATCATGCACATTCGTTTCGTGCTTACTGGGGACTCATCAGTAGGATCCGGTATTACGGCCTTTAACCGCTGCATATTTGGGTGAAGAATGTGGGATAATGGGACGATACAATCTCCTACCTAACGATATTAACCGTCCATAGTAGTTTCATTTCTTGACTGCTTCCCTGTTTAATTTTGTATGACGCGCGATTTGTTGCGTAGAACGATGTTTAATGTTGGTGTAACGATCAGAATTCTTCTACACTTTGAAGTCTGTTACAATGTCGTCTCAGTCTTTATTAGCACTAGTAAGCGCCTTTCTGCACTTTGTGTTTATGATGTGATGCAGTGAAACCCGAAAAGAAGCCGTATTGCCGATTTTGCCTTGCCTTAAAGTTGATGATGATGATAATGGTGATGTAGAGGAGTGGTTTTAGAGTATGTATGCATGTTCATTGTGATTTGTTTAATTATTTTATTTGCGTTATTACGTGTTATTTGTTGCTCATTTTGGTTTAGCCTAATCGAACCACGGGCGAAATTTTTGCACACTATTGCGATCACGCGCGTAGTACTTCTGGGCCAATCCATGATGCCGCATTGCACTCTGAATCAAACTCCCGGTTAAAGGCAATCAGCTCAGAATGTTCAACGTGTCATGGTGACAATGCTGTTATGGATGGAGTTAGTAAGTTGGAAGTTGGAGATGTTGAAGTCAAGCACGAATTGCCGGATGTTAAACCGCCCTTAACTGATATCGACAACGACAAGGAGATCGTGAAGCAGTCCGCGTGTCCTTCGAAACTTGTCAACTATCCACCATCGTATCACTGGCTTCTGACTGGCAAAAGGCAGTCCTTGTCTAATAGCAAAGTAGATCCAATTGATGACGGGGCTTCGCACAAATCGAATGCTATTGAAGGCGGCAAATACAACGGCGACGATAAGGCAGTCAGTGCAAGCATGGCTAATAGCACCAGTAGAAGGTCGTCAGTGGTACAGATGAATGGTGAGGGTCTAGTTGACGAGTGGACAGGTGAGTGCAAACTTACCTTCTTTTAAAAAGCACTCAATAACTGACAATCGTTTGTTGTAGAAAGGGTGGCTCAATTTTTAAAGTAAATTCTATTTTTTTTAAAATAATTTTTTTAGCAAATGTGACCCGGCCTTGTGGTTGTGACACTCCACACTGTTTAGGCTTCTGTAAGCCTCATTACTATTCTAGGCTTATAGCCAATATGCACAACTGCAGATCCAGGTAGTTGGCTCAGGTATATATTGACTGACTTCCCTCGCCACTAAGCCTATTTAACTGGTTGGTGAAGATTGCCATTTTCGGAGACTGAATTCGCTATGAATTCCTCGATGAAATAAAATTCATCATTGAACATTAAGGCCGGAATTGTTTTGGTTGAAGTTTTGATCCAACAGATATAGTACGATCACATGAATAAAGCGATTTGTAGACATGTTAAACTTATGGATGTCGTAATATATGTATATATATCACTTATTAATTGATGTATAATGAAAGTATAATTAAACGAAAATTGGTTGCGCGGGCAGTGATAACAGATTATTAAATTAAAACTGCGATCTCGATATAAATACCTGTCCCATTATGTTCATACATTTGGCAGTATAAAACTAAGCATTGTATAGTGTTGTAAAGGCAATTCATCCAGTAGACCGGTTTAGTCCTTATTGGGAACTCATCATGTACTGGCCAGAATTTGCCGCGGACAGGACTCGAACCTGGGCACGTCTGCTTCGGAATCTGGTGCTCTAGCCACTGAGCTATCCTGCCGCACACTACACTGCACACAATTTTCAGTTATATACTAGCTAATGTAACTTGGTTAGTCAATTTTTCCTTTAGGTGGAGCTCATATGGCATCCATTTAGACCCAAAGTTCCAACTAACCATGCCCAATCTGTCATTACTGAACAGACACCACATTACATGGGGAAGTGGTATTGAAATGAACATTTATATAATTAAACGAACATTAGTTGCGCGGGTGGTGATAACAATTATTATAATCAAGGTTGCGGTCTTGATATAAACACCTGACCCATTAATTACTTACATATGTCAGTATAAACTAAGAATTGTATAGTGTAGAAAAGGCAATTCATCCAGTAGACCGGTTTCGTCCTTATTGGGAACTCATCATGTACTGGCCAGAATTTGCCAGGGACAGGGCTGGAACCAGGTAACGTCTACTTCGAAATTTGGTGTTCTAAACACCGAGCCACCCTGCCGCAAACTGCATACAGTTTTCAGTTATATCCTAACTAATGTAGCTCCGTTAGTCTTTTTTCTTTTATTTGGAGCTCATATGGCAACCATTTAGTAATCATTATCACCGTCCGCGCAACCAATGTTCGTTTAATTATTTAAATGTTCATTTCAATACCACTTACCCAATTATTGTAGTTTATGTTCAATAATGACAGATTGTGGATGGTTAGTTGGAACTTTGGGTCTAAATGGATGCCATATGAGCTCCACCTAAACGAAAAAAGGCTAATCGAGTTACATTAGCTAGCATATGAGTGAAAATTGTTTGTAGTGTGCGACAATGTGGTTCAGTGGTTAGAGCACCAGATTCAAAAGCACGCGTGCTCAGGTTCGAGTCATGTCCGCGGAAAAATCTGGCCAGTACGTGATGAGTTCCCAATAAGGACGTAGCCGGTCTACTGGATGAATTGTCTTTTCTAAACTATACAATTCTTAGTTTATACTGACAAAATGTAAGTAATTAATGGGTAAGGTGTTTATATCAAGTTCGCAACCTTGATTATATTAATATAATAAAAGTTTTTATATAAAATGGCCCTTTAATAAATTTAAATCCAGCTTCAAAACATTCTCCATCCTCCCTGCGTTCTGTCTCTCTGCGCCGCTACAAATGGCTTCAAAATAGACTTGCGTTGTGTACCAAACATTGCTGATCTCATAAACTGGCATAAGTAATCCTAGTTGCACTTTCGCGTAGTTACGAAATCTCACCAATGATACTAAAGAGATGGCGTCGCCAGTCACCTTTGAAATGGAGCATTTTGACATAGCCTATGGTGACATTTATTGAAGGTTCCGACGCGTCCATCATAAATGTTTTGTTTAAATGAGGCAATAATTGTGTCCCTTTTGTGCCGAAGACGAGCAAGATTATTTGTTCATCGTTTTAAAAAATTACTCTAATTGTTGTTATTATCTCTTTTCATTGTGTTTACGCCGTATGAAATTATTCATGTTCATTATGGTGTGTTTCTGTAAGTGGTGATGTTGATGGTATTCCCGAAGGCTCCCGACAACACGAGATCTAGGTTCTCATTGCCGTTTTCTTGTGCGGGACAATTGATAGCACTCGTAGGTCGGTAAAATCTAGAATCCTTCACATTTCCAGAGGCACCGATTTTTGGCCTTGATTGATGGGTTCTCAAATATCGATGCACCTGGAAATGTAAAGGATTCAAGATGCTACCGACCTACGAGGGCTATCAATTGTCTCGAACAAGAAAACGGCGGCGAGAATCTAAACACGAAGGACAGCACTGAGCAATTAACATCCACGTTTAAACACGATATCTAGTCAAATTTGTCGTGCTAGTAACTATTTATAATTAGTAGGTGTTAACTTGATTTAAGTGTTATACATCACTGGACTCTAGACCTAGCTTCTGATATGATGGCCGCTGTGCCTAAATTAATCAATTCATGATACTAACGGTGCGTGAGCACTATTAGAATTTCTCATATCAGGCGGTCCTGTTAAAGAGATCAAGCTAACAATCTCAGATCCTCAGTGAGACTCAGCCACCCAAAATTGTTAATTTCACGGTTGCACGACAGTCAACGAAAATTTAATAATGCCTATGCTATGTTCTTGAATTTATTTACTAGTAGCAGCTGATGTCGGAATAGTAGTAGAAGAAGAAGAAGTAGTAGTAGTATTATTAGTATTGGTAGTAGTAGTATTAGTAGTAGCAGTAGTAATAGTAGTAGCTGTTGTTTTAGCATCATTAGCAGTAGTAGTTGTAGTTGTTTTTGTTGTTGGTTGTGTAGTAGTAATAGTAGCTGCATTCTTAGTAGTAGTAGTAGTAGTAGTAGCTGTTGTTTTAGCATCATTAGCAGTAGTAGTTGAAGTTGTTTTTGTTGTTGGTTGTGTAGTAGTAATAGTAGCTGCATTCTTAGTAGTAGTAGTGGTAGTAGTGGTGGTAGTAGATGTTGTTTTAGTATCATTAGCAGTAGTAGTTGTAGTTGTTTTTTTTGTTGGTTGTGTAGTAGTAATAGTAGCTGCATTCTTAGTAGTAGCAGTAGCTGTTGTTTTAGCATCATTAGCAGTAGTAGTTGTAGTTGTTTTTCTTGTTGGTTGTGTAGTATTAATAGTAGCTGCATTCTTAGTAGTAGTAGTAGTGGTAGTAGCTGTTGTTTTAGCATCATTAGCAGTAGTAGTTGTAGTTGTTTTTCTTGTTGGTTGTGTAATAGTAATAGTTGCTGCATTCTTAGTAGTAGTAGTAGTAGTAGTAGTGGTGGTGGTAGTAGCTGTTTTTTTAGAATCATTAGCAGTAGTAGTTGTAGTTGTTTATGTTGTTGGATGTGTAGTAGTAATAGTAGCTGTATTCTTAGTAGTAGTTGTTGTAGTAGTAGCCGTAGTTGTTGTTATAGTATCAGTAACTGATTTTATTAGTGAAGCAGTAGCTGCAGCAGTAGTGGCAATTCTTATATTGCATAGAAGATAATTGTCTACAAGATAGCAATAGGCTACAACTCGACATTCGCCCGAACTTACTTTTCCTGCAACGTTGATTCTCTAGAACTAATTTATAGTGCTAGTAACCCAATTTCATTGACTTAAATTATTGGTAGCGACTGTACAGTGTCAGTGCTTCCGAAGCCGAGAAATTCAGTCGCTCTTAAAAAAATCTCCCATCCATGAACAAAGCGATCATTCTAACTGGCGTCACACTCAAGGTAACCTCTGTACTGCATCATGTTTCACATTTTTATGATTCGACTAGCGAATTGAATAATTGAATTTTAAACTTTTCTTTGTCACCTTTGCTACTCATAGCTGTAACGAGAAAATGCGGACATAGTCCTTTAATTTACTCTTAGTAGTTTTGCTGAATATTTGAAAGTACTACTCAGTTTTAGTGTCGTCTTTCATTTTATCTGTAGCCGAACAAATCGAGGCTCTGAGAGGTCTCCAAATGCTGAAGTACAACCCGTCCGAGCCAATCGCGTCCTCGTTGCACGGAATGCTGGCTGTTTATGAGTAAGTGAATTAATAGCCCGGTGTTTGCTTTAAACTTGTTGTCTGCTGATAATCAGCTGGAGGCGCTAAACACTCTTAGCTTTATATTTATTGTGCGAAGAACCAGAGTGTGTGCACAAATGTATTGCACATGGTATGTCGAATACCAAACTAGTTCATGTCGGACTGAGTGGATATACCAAATTCACAATGGTAAGCAGGCTTTATCAAATTTAAGTTCGCTTATCTCCACCCGCGCCTAAAACGAACAAGACACTTCGTCAAGTAATGTGAGTCAAAAGGATGGTGCAATCTTAAGTTGCCTGGCGTTTGCTTCACCAAGTCTATATTTGGTTTCGTTGTAATGCCGGCTCATTCTGTTAAGCTGAAAGTGAGTACGAAAGACGTGGCTACTGCCCGATTGCTCCGCAACGCGCTATGTTCTAAGTCGACGCCGATTTGTGTTTAGATGAAAAGTTGAAGGTTTGAAGCGTGAAGTAAGATGGAATCAACGTGCTGATCGCTGTTTTTTACTCGAAACCTTGCGCGGAATATTATCGGTTCACACCTATTGGTGCGCGAGATTACTCTCTCCGTTCATGCTGTCTTTGGTTTATCCTTACGGTCATATGTGAAATAATTTGTTATTAGTTGCGCAACATCTAATATACAATTTCGTATATATTAGATCTCCGCCACAAACAGTATCTAACTGTTATTTATTTAATTAAATGATGTCATGATTACCGCGAAATGTGATAGCTGATATCAATCAAGGCCAGAATGCATGTATTTGCTGAAGTAACAGGTGTGCCGAAATAGTTGTAATTCTCAATTTTGGTGAATTTTTGCATACAATGAAATCCATCGTGTTGGTACCATGTACCGACAGGGCAACCATAATTTTGGTATCAGGTACTGACATAAAAGCTATAGTATTGATACTCTTTACAGACATGGTATATATATATATATATATATATATATATATATATATATATATATTGTTGCGTTGGCTTTGAAGTCGCATTGTCTAAGACTTTATATGAAGTTAGCGTCACTACTGTTGGTTTACACATTCGTATAGGAAATTGTACCGTCATATTTTCTTAAATTCCTCACCCAAATATTTAGTAGGTAAAGGACGTAATGCAGGCTCTTACTGATGTGTCGCCATTATGCACGAAACCGATGTGCACGAGGTTATACGTTCCATTCACGCTGTATTTCGTTTATTATTCTTTGAGCTAATTTGTTACTAGGGGTGCAATACCTAATACACAGCATATGATATATATATATATATATATATATATATATATATATATATATATATATATATATATATATATATATATATTAGTTCTCCGCCACAAACTATCTATTGGTGATCTTGTTGAAGATTAAATTTACAATTATTTTCTTTAGAGTCGAGTCCTTTGTTGAGAAATTTCACTGCGAGACAATCATGTTCATAAAACATGCAGTAAAATCCACTAGCAAACTGTTCCTGATGTCACCTTTCTTTTAAGTTTGCTTGGCTTTTACTGATATTTTACATATGCCTAGGTGGCCTTGTTTTTGTGCATGCTAACAATATCCTCGTTTTACCCATTGTGGTTTCCACATTTACTTACTTTTTTGTTTTGTGTCAGTGAAGAAAACCGATTTTGATGAGGACATGTGAAGGCAATCCGCTACTATAAGGGGATTTCATACAATTACCTGGTCCCTATTTTATCTCGAAATGTGTCTGTTTGTCGCATCTAATTTTATTTCGTTTCAAATGATCCATTAATAAATTCCGAGTATCACTTTAAAATGATAGCTTGTCAAACCAAAAAATATATAAAGAGGAGTGAAAATCATCATGGTTTATATAGAGTGTGATAAGCTGGCAACTTGAGAAGATATTCGGAATTGAGTAACGAAATATTTCGAAAAGGGAATCACAACTCTTGTTAGTCAAAACAAGGTACATTTCATACAGCTACTAGGTTTTGTGTTCGTCCTTATATGGCAACTTAGCAGCTTGGACCTTCAGTGTGATGCTAACTAGTGGCACAACAGATGGCCTTCATTTCCATTTTGAGCCTGAACGTGATCTTGTAGGTAATCGGATTGTCTTTGAAACTGAATTACCTTTTAATTGTGAGCCATCTGAACGTTTATGCACCTTCTACTGTCTAGACAAGCGACAAAGGTATACAGCCAAATGCCAATAACCAATAGCCAATAGGCGGCTTTACTTCGACGTAGCTAACCGCACATACATACATACATACGTATATGCATAGACGTATAACTGTGCCGTATATCTTACCAGTTGCACAGCAAATCAACGATAGCTTTGCTGGGTTATAAGAATGTACTAATAAAATGGGATTGATGCTTATCTCAAGCTTTCATTCTGTATTAAAGGAATTGTAAGAACCTGTGTTTAAATTCGCTCTTTTGAGCTGAGCTTCAGTCATAAACTGAATTATCGATCTGCTTCGCCTCTTCAATAAAAGACGCATGGCTTCTTGCAAATGATTATTGTGTAAATGCGTAAAGAAAAACGGTAAGTCTAAATCAACCAACTGTTGTGTCTACAGTTTGTTCAGAAACTATTGTATGCACATTAAATGTATGCATCCTCAGGTTAGATCTAGACTGTATCAAGTAGCTTACAAAATCAGGTGCTTTTGGTCGATTTTATTTTATTTTGCTGAAGATATTCGGTTTCCTTTCTAGCTTAACATTAAACATTATCGTGGCAGGCGTCTTCGTGTTATTTATCACCTTTTCCTAGTAAAAATGTGCTCGCCTGCCTATTAGACGTGTACGGTGGTGATGCTGTCGTCGTCGAGTCAGTTGTGTCGATGCTGAGCTTTGTCCAACCAATTGGCGCCTTCGCACGACGCTGGGCCGATGCTCGCTTGGATGCCGCAACCGATGGCCTTCACTCACGTCTCGCAGCCTATGCAGCATTCCCGCCACCATTGGACACGTCTCAGCCAACGGCCAAAGTGCGGGCAAGTGTGCTTTTTAGTGTCCCAACTAGTTTCACGTTCAGACAACTCGTGTAGTGGTAGCGCAAATTGCGAAACACCCGATGGCTTTAATCGTAACTGTGTCATACAAAAATGTTTGATAAAATTAGAATACACTCTCTAGATGTATAAACTGCAAAAAAAACTTCATTAAAAGTAAACGAGCATTGGTGGCGCGGGCAGTGATAACAATTGCTCTAATCAAGATTGCGAGTTTTATATAAACACCTTTCCCTTTATGTGCATACATTTGGCAGTATAAACTAAGCATTGTGTAGTGTAGAAAAGGCAATTCATTCAGTAGACCGATTTTGTCCTTATTGGGACCTCATTATGTACTTTCCAGAATTTTCCACAGACGGGGTTTGAACCTGGGCGCGTCTCCTTCGGAATCTGGTGCTCTAACCTCTGAGCTACTTTGCCGCACACTACACAAAATTCTTCAATTATATACTGATTGATGTAACACGGCTATTTTTTTTTTTCTTTTAGATGGAGCTCATATGGCATCCATTTAGACACAAAGTTCCAACTAACCATCCCAAATCTGTTATTACTGAACAGACACCACACTACATGGTGGCGTGGTACTGAAATGAACATTTATATCATTAAACGAACATTGTGTGCGCGGGCGGTGATGACAATTATTATAACCGAGTTTGCGATCGCGATATAAGCACATGACCCATTAATTAGTCAGTATAAACTAAGATTTGCATGGTGTAGAAAAGGCAATTCATCCAGTAGACCGGTTTCGTCCGTAATGGGAACTCATCATGTACTGGCCAGAATTTGCCGCGGACAGGACACGAACCTGGGCACTTCTGCTTCGGAATCTGGCGCTCTTACCACTGGGCCACCATGCCACAAGAAAAGACAATTCGTCCAGTAGACTGGTTTCGTCCTTATTGGTAACTTATTTCAAAGTTTGACGCTAAACTGACACACAATATCTATATGTAAACTTTTGCTGCGAAAGAACGCCAAGTCACCCAATTCCAGTGGAGTAAATGCTAAAGATCGTTGGTTTTCGCATGAAGTAGACGGCATTTCCAATGTCGCCGTGCCTTAAAGTTGACTTGACCTAAACTCTGTTCTGTGTAAATCTAAGCTGCCTTGTGTCTGTGTGTTGCCTAAGTAGGTATTTCCGTCTGAGCTTGATCCTCCCCTCCATAAATCGCTCTTCTTTCAAGTTTTTATGCTTTAAATTACTAATAGTTTCATCCTCTTATTGTTTTCATTATGTTCTATTCTTCTTACGCTATTTCTTAGTAAAGAATTAGTTATTAGTGGCTGCTGTAATGCTGTCTTCGATGACGATGATTACGATGGTAATGATTATGATGATGGTATTGATGATGATGTTGATAATGTTGTCGGTGGTGATGGTGGTGAAGATGATGATGATGATGATTATGATGATAGTGAGGATGATGATTATGATGGAGGTGGTTATGGTGTTGATGAGGATGTTTATGATCATGCTGGTGATGAAAATGATGCTGCTACTGATGATGATGGTGATAGTGGTGATGAGGATGATGTTGATGGTTATGGTTATGATGAGAATGATGATTATGATGGTGGTGATGAGAATGATGCTGCTGCTGATGATGGTGGTGGAGATAATGTTCATTTTGTTGGGGATGATGGTATTGATAGTGTGGGTAATGTTGATGATGATGCTGTTCATGGTTATGGTGGTAATGATGATGATGATGATGATGATGATGATGGTGGTGATAATGTTCATTTTGTTGAGGATGATGGTATTGATAGTTTGGGTGATGTTGATGATGATGCTGTTCATGGTTATGGTGGTAATGATAATGATGATGGTGGTGATGAGGATGATGCTGCTGCTGATGATGTTGGCGGCAATGATGATTTTGATGTTGTTGATGATAGTTTTGGTGGTGATGAGAATGATGGTGTTGGCGATGATGAGAATGATGCTGCTGTTGATGGTGGTGATGATGATTTTGTTGATGGTTATGTCGGTGATGATAATGATGATGATGAGAATGATGCTGTTGCTGATGATGATGGTGATAATGCTGATGCTGTTGGTGGAGATAATGCTGATGTTGTTGAAGATGATTTTGGTGATGATTATGATGGCGTTGATGATTACAATTATGTTGTTGGTGATAGTGATGATGTTGATGGTGGTGATGAGGATGATGCTGCCGAAGGTGAGGGTGGTGGAGATAATGCTGGTGGTGTTGAGGATGATGTCGATGGTGGTCATGAGGATAATGCTGCTGCTGATGATGATGGTGATGATGTTAATGGTGGAGATGAGGATGATGTTGATGAGTTTTATGGTGGTGATGAGGATGATGATTTTTATTGTGATGGTGATAATGATGATGATGATATACGTAGATGGTCTGTCACCAAAGACTGACAAGCACCATTTACCTTGAGCTTGCTACGAATTTTCATTCGACAGCCTTAAAATATCCTCAGCGTCTGGCATTAGTGCCTAATAAACTATTTAAAGTTAAATTGGCGTAGATTGTGTTGTGCAGATGTCTAGGTTGCCTCGTTTCTGAGTGTTACCTAGGCAGGTATCTTCATCTGAACTAGATCCTTCCCTTCATATATCACTTATGTACACTTTTCGTTCTAAATTATTTGGTTTGTCAGTAGTATTTTTCACTTTTTATCATGGTTATGCTGCAGTGCAGTATAAGTCATTGTATTGCTGTTTACAATGATCGTGATGGCGTCGAAGAAACATTTAACGCTTGATTTTAAATGAACATAAGATAGGATGGCTATGCCGCGATTAAACTGGCAATCATCTCTGAAGACTGAACCCTGCCGATAGTGCTCTGAATTGTGTGCTTTTATGACTCGTTGGGCTATATTGGTGGGACTAACGCGCCATTAGAGTTTGACACGCTATGAACGGAAACTTGGTTGCTATTTACAGTCCACACATAGCTATGGATTTTACTGTTATACTGCAGTGAATCCGCAGTAATAGTGGCATTAAAACTGGCAAGGTACAATTAGCCAAGACCTAACTTCCATCATGCCATCAACTTCTATATATTCGGATCAAAGGGTTAGGCTGCTTAACTTAAATTATTAACTATGGCCGTTAGTTTTGCTAATACAATTCAGCAATCATTGATTGTGCGGGTGGTGGTAACATTTCTTTAAATCAAGTTTGCGAGTTTGAAGTAAACACCAACTCCATTGTATTTAACCAGTCTTCGAACAAAATAACAAAACTACCGACAGCCGCAACGCACTGACGCGTTTCGACCTTCCTTGACCATCATCAGAGTACGACGACAAACTGTCTATCGAGAATCAAACCGCATTGGATATATATGGAAATCAAATTTAGATAGGCGGCTCTCACCTCTAGCAGTCTCGCATACATTGAACTTGACTGGAAATGTCGGCTGCACAATTTCTATGCAGTCACGAACATTAACTGTTTGTAACTTTCGCTACATATACATATATATATATATATATATATATAAATATATAGGCAATACAATTAGACAATAATTGATTGCGCGGATGGTGGTAAAAATTATTTAAAACAAGTTAGCGAACTTGAAGTAAACAGCAATCATATTTTATTTAACCAGTTGTCGAACAACATAGTAAAACTATCTGCAAAATGTTAATATATATAAAATGCGGTTTGATCCTCGCTAGTCAGTTTGCCGTCGTACTCTGATGATGATCAAGGAAGGTCGAAACTCGTGAGTAAGCGTGGCTGGCTGTAGTTTTGCTATGTTGTTCGACGATTGGTTAAATACAATGGGGTTGGTGTTTAATTCAAGCTCACAAACTTGACTTTAAGAATTGTTACCACCATCAGCGCAATCATTGATTGTTTAATTGTATTACCGACATTTCCATTCGTGTACAGTCTATGCGAGACTACTAGATGTGTGAGAAGCAATTATAATTTTGTTTTCCTTATATATACAATACAGACGAACAAAAACTGCTGGGAATGCGTGTGATAGCGAGCCAGTAATCTGGAACACTGTTTCACTAAGTGGGTTTTACTATCTAGTTACATGTACTTACTATTGTAATCACTATTAGGAAATTCCAGCTGGAATATGTGCAGCGTGCATGTTGTCGAGACCGGCAAGAACAAGTTTTGGACGTTTTGAATTTGCCCATACTATGCTATTTTTCTTTTACATCTGTAATAGAATACTACCTTTGATGATGCCAGCAATATTTGGCTATTTACCTACGTGGGTTTCTTACTTAACCAATGCATTTTTCTGTGGAGGAATATAATTTGATTTTAAACAATCTTAAAATTTACCATCTGTTTTGTTACCATCTAGGAAGCAAAGACTGACACCACACCAACGAATGGAGTCGCAGGCAAAAAGCTTTTAACTTGGTACGACTTGTCAAATTTTAAGGTATGTTCATCTCTTTGGTTAGACGGAGCAGAATTTTCATGCCACGTTAGGCACGTACACCAATGATCAGCCTCTATTTCATTGTCATAGCACTTTTCACTTCTGATTGCGTAATTGTTTACATTACCTACTCCGATTCTAAGGATGTCTGTTCAAAACAAATTTGGCAAATCATTTCAGTCAAGAGTTGCATACCTATGTAGATTTAGATGTATGGAGGATAGCTTAAGCCGGCATATTGCTCTCACAACAGTTGTGCTCACACGGCTGTCACACCCGTTAGGCGGTGTCGGACTTGCTCTTCTGACACCGTCAATACTCTCCTGGCGGGCGTCACAAGTAGCCTTTGAAAAGTCAAGTCCAATTGTTGATCTACCCGTAACATGAGTGCTTGCATTAGCAGGAGATAGGGCGAAGGCGATTTCTGGCGCCGTTAAAGCCCAAGTTTTTTAACAGATGGTGCTCTGTAGTTTCTGTCTATAGACCGTCTAAGAGAAGAAAGACAAAAAGTAGACCATTGGGCAGATGGTGCTCATCATCCTTGGATGGCAGGCTATCTAGCGGCAACATGTCTGAACAACAATCATCCGTCCCTACCTGAAATATGCGACCTGGTGTTATTTTAATGCCCCTATAAAACCAAGAATAGCACAATTAGCAATGCTTCTGTACTGCATCCACTGGCGCGCAGTATAAAATGATTGACTAACCAGATGCCTAACCCTGTTAATAAGCGAAAAAATTACCGTAGATGTTTCAAATTAGGGACTGTAGATTTAAAGACTCTTTGAACAAATTTGGGAGAGGATCAGTAACGTTGTGTATTCGTCGGCCAGGAAGTATAGGCGAGACTAACCGAAAGTCGGTCGGGGAGATCCTTATGAGCCGTAGGAAGTCATGCCTGCATGCACAGGCTTAAGGGAAAAGCGAGAGGAAAACGACTGGCTACATAGGACAGGCTTAAGCAAGCCTCGGGTGGTCTTCGAATGATGAAACCGGAGAAAGTTTTCGCTATCTCTACTAACACCAAAGATATTCTACACGCGGCAACCGCCGTTAAGCCAAGAATAGATTGTAACCAGAATTGTAATTTTCATAATGTTTACTACCGCCCACACGGCGGATGACGAACAATGCTGGCATAAATTATCAGAAGCGTCGAAGCGCAAAAACCTATTCAAACTGTAAGCTCGGATCCCAAGTATTAGCAGTGGTCATTCCGCCAAGTTAGCACAAGCGCCATCCGTTTCGCTATTGTCATTTTACATTCAGATCCGACGTATTAGCAGTGGTCATTCCGCCAAGTTAGCACAAGCGCCATCCGTTTCACTATTGTCATTTTACATTCAGATCCGACGTATTAGCAGTGGTCATTCCGCCAAGTTAGCACGAGCGCCATCCGTTTCCCTATTGTCATTTTACATTCAGATCCGACGTATTAGCAGTGGTCATTCCGCCAATTTAGCACGAGCGCCATCAATTTCCCTATTGACATCTTACATTCGCTTCCGACGTTGTAGCAGTCATCATTTCGCCGAATTAGCACGAGCGCCATCCATTTACCTATTGTTATTTTACATTCAGATCCGACGTATTAGCAGTGGTCATTCCTAGGAGCTAGCACGAGCGCCATCAATTTCCCTATTGACATCTTACATTCGCTTCCGACGTTGTAGCAGTCATCATTTCGCCGAATTAGCACGAGTGCCATCCATTTACCTATTGTTATTTTACATTCAGATCCGACGTATTAGCAGTGGTCATTCCTAGGAGCTAGCACGAGCGCCATCAGTTTCCCTATTGACATCTTACATTTGCTTCCGACGAAGTAGCAGTCATCATTTCGCCGAATTAGCATGAGCGCCATCCGTTTCCCTATTGTCATTTTGCATTCGGATCTGGCGTATTAGCAGTGGTCATTCCGAGGAGTTATTAGGAGCGCCATCCGTTTCCCTATTGATATTTTACATTCAGATCCGACGTATTAGCAGTGGTAATTCCGAGGAGCTAGCACGAGCGCCATCATTTCCCTATTGATATTTTACATTCATATCCGACGTATTAGCAGTGGTCATTCCGCCAATTTAGCACAAGCACCATCCGTTTCGCTATTTTCATTTTACATTCAGATCCGACGTATTAGCAGTGGTCATTCCGCCAAGTTAGCACAAGCGCCATCCGTTTCGCTATTGTCATTTTACATTCAGATCTGACGTATTAGCAGTGGTCATTCCGAGGAGTTAGCACGAGCGCCATCAGTTTCCCTATTGACATCTTACATTCGCTCCCGACTTAGTAGCAGTCATCATTACGCCGAATTAGCACGAGCGCCATCTGTTTCCCTATTATTTTATATTCAGATCCGACGTATTAGCAGAGGTCATTCCGCTGAGTTAGCACGAGCGCCATCAGTTTCCCTAGCCGTGTGTTCATTCACAAATCATTTGCAACTATGAATTTCGTGGTTGTGTAGTAGTAAAGCATTAGACTGTTTTGCTTATTTAATGCAGTTTGTGAGTATGATGTTCGTGTAGACGTGTTTCTTCTTGATTGAGAAGAAAAATATAACGTTTGTTTTTTCCACCTTAAACTTTGTTGCAACACGTTTCCGTAGATCTGTCTTCGCAATGTATGGTTGGATTTTTTTAATTTTTGCGCAATGCGAGCTTCAAATTTTGAATCTCCACGATTTGCGCTCGCGGGTTGTCGCATTGCCCTATCACAGTTTCGCAAAGATCCGATTCATCTCCATTTCCAAGTACGCTTCGAGTTTGTATTCTTTTTGGCTGAGTGCGGATTCGTTCCTTTCTCCCGAAGGCTTCAGCATCGTTCATACCGACCACTGGAAACGATGTAAGACCTAATCTTCGTTGACAGACAACGTTTCGATATGGAATTTCCCATATCATCCTCAGGCTTCTTGATTGAGAAGAAAAATATAATGTTTGTTTGTTCCATCTTCAACTTTGTTGCAACACATTTTCCTAGGTCTTTCTTCGCAATGTGTAGTTCCTTTACAAACCATTCATAACTGTGAACTTTATGGTTGTGTAGAATTAAGGCGTCCGAATATTTTGCTGATTTAATTCTGTTTTTGAGGATGATGATGATGATGATGATGATGATGATGATGATGATGATGATGATGATGATGATGATGATGATGATGATGATGATGATGATGATGATGATGATGATGATGATGATGATGATACTTATGCCTGCCTGGCGTGTCTTTACCTATGTGAATAAATGGCGTTTTTATTCCATTTTCATCTATTTTGCAAAATGAAATGAGGTGATTTTACAGAATTGAATCACGCCTTGGTTTGAAATACGAGCTACTTAGGCATTTAAATCCCTTACTCTTTTCCGAGGCAACTCTGAAAATCGATTCAATGCACAAATTGTCTTTCGTTTGAAGATAGTTGAGATGTTGGCCTTATGAACAACGCCCCGCATGAATTAACTAGCCTTCGTCAGCCAACTACCTGGTGTAACGCGGAAATACGCCAAAGCCATTAATTTGCCAATTAGCAAATATGAAATGCGTATTTTAAATGGACAAATGCTGACATTGTACGCTCTGGGAGAAGCGATATAATAATAAGGTGCAACTGACAGAGTAGTGAAAATGACTAGTTGTCAGCATACAATTAACCGGTTCTCTGTGTAGTCCGTCTTCATTGTTTCCATTCGATCAGCATTGTCGGTGTATTCTCGTGGTCTGACGATGCCTTCGTCTTAGGCCAGGAGACTGACTCTCGCCATCATGCGTGCGTGCGTGCGTGCAATGGATCGCGTTATTTCCCTACTGCTTCTCCATTGTTTCATTTCATGACGGGTCACATTTTTCTTGGTCACATCGCGGCCTACTCGACCAGATTCAACTGGGCAGCAATTCAATCTCTGCTTACGTGCATGAGGCTCGTATGTGCCGAGGGTTCTTTTTCTGCTGAAATGTCAAAATTCAAACCCTCGTCCATTGACTCACCATCCACGAGTCATGCCTAGTGAAAACTACCCAAAGTAACGAAGATCGGTGAATTGTAATTTCTTGTTTCCAGATCAGACTTCGAGAGGAGCACTTTTACACCCCTATTACTGTGATATGTTGTTATCATCTGATTTCTATGGGCATGTCGCCTGTTTGTCACTTACAGCGATCAGGCTGTGTTTTTTCAACTTTATTTTGCAGTTGGAGCCTCCAGAACCGCCGCCAAAGCCAGCATCACCTGGCTTACCAGAGGTTGACAAACCCGCGAAACCTGTAGGCAGCACGAATAAGTCTGATAAGACAGCTGATCAGCCAAGTGAAAGTGCACACGCCAAGCTATTGGCATCGAAAGAATCAAGTAACGAAAAGGCCAATAACAACAAAAATGTCAAAAACATTAGAAGCAAAAAGGGTACGTGGTCTGCCATTTGTTGAATATATATATATATATATATATATATATATATATATATATATATATATATATATAGTTGTAGAGTGGGTTTTTTTCATGTGCTCTATGCATACGCATATATAGAGTTGATACATGCCCAGGTTCGAGCCCTGTCCGCGGTTAATTCTGGTCAGTACGTGATGAGTTCCCAATAAGTACGAAACCGGTCCACTTCATGTATTGCCTTTTCTGCACCATACTCTGACAAATGTATGTACTTAACAGGTCAGGTGTTTATACATCAAGATCGCAACCTTGATTATAGTATTCTGACGATGATTGACTTTATATGCAATTGGGCTATTTCAGAGGAACATTCTATCTCCATAGTAGACGAGTTCGATTCTCTTCACCATTTATTACTGCTGCCGTTACCAATATTACTACTACTACTACTACCACTAATACACGGCATTACTCCAGCGTGATGTCCTTTATTCTTCACTGCTGAAATGAAATTAGCAGTCATGCGTGAACACTAGACCGTCCGTTCCCAGTCAGGGATTGAGACTACTAATCTGACTTCTCTTTATTGGCTTGTCTGATGTGCGATAATGCCCATCGTCACGCCAACGGCTGAGTCCAGTCTCCTGTGATGGACAGTCTTCATACGAAACAAATTAAATTCACTCCTGTCGTTAAGTGGTCCAGCGAAATGTAATATAGCCTCAGATCTGTAGACTGATCAACGATTATGTAATGCTTTAGCCGTAACAGCTGTCTCATTGGCAAAGACCAAGTTAGTGTCAGACTCTAAAAATATACCTTCTCGTTATGTTAAACATTTGAATTTACAAATAAATTGCGTATTAAAGCAAAAACGTATTGCATAGTCCTTCAATAACATATTTCACGGTAAAAAAATTATCATTGACTACCAAATGCCTATTTATTTTAGACTATTTCACTTATTTGGAAGTGCTCTCGTAGCAACTTCATAAACGCTATATCGTAAAAGTTTTAAAATTAAACTATAATTACGCAAAATATTTTTTTTATTAAGTCAGTGCTAATTCTGGCTGCGCTTCCACACAGCATGTTATGGACACCTCGCCCACATGTGGGCTATTTATTGACATTGGGCAGACATGAGTTTGCAATATACGACGCGTTGTGTATTAAGCTAGGTCGGTCCGATTTACGGTAGCAGTGCCAGAAGGCATGCGTCTACTGCTGCGTGAATCGAGGCTGTTTAATGTATTTGATTGATAGCTTGCTTATTCAATACGCTCATCTTGTTTCAATTTGATATTTGGTTTTACAATTAAACGCTCATCAATTGCTTGGATGGTGGTAACATTTCTTCAAAATCAAGTTTACGAGCTTGAAATAAACATAAATCCCATTTTATTCAATCAGTCGGCGAACAGCATAGCAAAGCTACTGCCAGTCGCAACGCACAGCAAACTGACTATCCAGGATCAAACCGAATTGCATATATATGAAAAGCCTAACTGGATAGGAGGCTCACATATCTGGTAGCCTTGCATACATTGTACTTGACTAGAAATGTCGGCTGCAAAATTTCTATGCAGTCACGAACATTAGCTGTTTTCAGCTTTCGCCACACACACATATATCTAGACAATACAATTTAACAATAATTGATTGCGCGGGTGGTGGTAACAACTCTTTAAATCAAGTTTGCGAGCTTGAAGTAAAAACCAATCCAATTGTATTTAACCATTCGTCGAACAACATAACAAAACTACCGCAGTCGCACGCACTGACGCGTTTCGACCTTCCATGATGATCATCAGAGTACGACGGCAAACTGACTAGCAGGAATCCAACCGCATTGCATATATATGTGGAAAGCAACATTAGATATGCCTAGCCCTGAAGCTGACTTGGCCATAATGTTGTGTTGTGTAGAGGTTCAGTGTGCCTCACATCCGTGAGTTATCCTGATAAATATACTCATAGTAACTAAGTTCTCTCTTTATCTATCTTTCTATATATATCATAAATCTCACTGATAATTTGTGTGCCTAAATTATTTTTGTCGTTATTGATATTTTTCGCTTCTTATGGTTGTATGACAGTGAACCATTATTCAATTTCGACTTCTGTATGGCTGTGCAAGATTATGACCATGATGATACACATTTATCCTATTGTAGGTATCGTTTAACTAGGATGCTGCGTTTTGTAATTTGCACTATTAGGGGTGAGTGTGTTCGTTTGCTGTGGCTACAATTAGAGTTAGCAAAGCAGACATGACTGAAGCACGCCTTGCGCCATCGTCCTGATACCGGCTGTGTTACTGCAGCTGCCGATAACTGGAGGTTTTCGAAGAACCAGTTTATCAATAACGATAAGCTAAACTTGTTTTCCCGTCCTGACATATTTATTTTTGTCAAGTTTTCGGTATAAAATTGCGCCTACCTACATCTAGACGGTGACAAATGTAATCTCAGGTACTTAGGCTTTCGATATGGCGTACGAAGTAATAGTAGTTGTAAATGTACGATGTAAGGGCATAATCCCATGTGCACATGCATTTCGTAATTTCTGGCGACATATTGGTAGGAGCCGGAACTGTATCCCGAACCCACTGTAAATTTGTTTAATAAATTTGTATGAGTAGTGGATTCGCCCATATATGATATTCTTATCAATTCGACTCAAAGTCAACTCAACATATATTATACTTTACAACTCTGTAATGAGTGTCCGCACCAGAATCTGAGAAACAGTCTAAACTTTGCCGAAGTTGAGGCTTAAAAAATGCTGAAATACCTGCTTTTTCGTGAGTATCAGTTGTTCGTGTGGTAGGTATAGGGCTTAGTGCCGGCTACTACAGATGAGTCGTCATTAATCGCGAAACGAATGTGTACATGCGATTATACTTTACGTTCATGCTGTCTTTGGTTTTCCCTTCTGGTCATAATTTAAATAATTTGTTATTCGGTGCGCAACACCAAATACATAATTGCACATATATCAGTTCTTCGGAAAAACAGTATTTAACTGTTAAATATTGAATTGAATGATGTCATGCTTACCGCGAAATGTGATAACTGATATCGATCAAGACCAGGGTGTATGGAATTGTCGGAGTAACAAGTGTTGAGAAGTAGTTGAAATTCTCACTTTTTATCTTTAGTATACCTTGAAATCCATAGTGTTAGTATAATATACCTATTCGGCAACTATAGTGTTGGTATCCGGTACTGACAAAACAGCCGTAGTGTTGGTATCCTTTACAGACCTGGTATATATATCGTTCATCTCCCATGAGCAACGGGAAATATTAGGTTTGCTAAACGAAATATTGCTTTTGTTTACACATCTCACTTATTGACAACTGCAAGCATTTTGCTTATTTCCAAAAGATAAAAAAGTGAAAATTTTAACGAGAAGATAACACGAAATAGGCATGTCAGTCTGTATGAAATTTTAAAATCACATTGATTTCCGGATTCATGGATTAACAAGATATTTCAATTATGATCAACTGCTGTGTTAATTTATATTGGAATGACACGAATTTTTAATAATAATAGTGCGCTGGCAATGTTGGCCCTCTTTAGGGATGGGCAATATATCGTTCTTCTACAGCCCACGCGCAACTGATAATACTAACGGAAATACTGATTCCATTGGTATGCTGCAGTGGAATAGCAGTTTTTTTGGAAAGCTGATTCATTTCTGTCATGATTTTATAAATGACGTGATACAGTGTGTTTATGACATGCCACTTTGAGAGCCGTGAGGAAGCGGTATCACCGAGGTTGGCTAGCCTTAGATTGCCTCACTTTTGTGTGTTATCTAGTTAAATATAATCCTAGTAACTAGGTCCTTCCCTTCATAAATCTCTTTATTAATTTGTGTGCCTAAATGATTATTTTTTTCGCTATTTCTAAAACGTTTCTTGCTTCTTTGGTATTCTTCTCATGGTGATGTCAGTGAAACATTAGTTATTAATGACTTTGGTATTGCTGCGCATGATAATGATGACATATAAGTGCATTCATGGAGATACAGAAGCATAAAATGGGGAAAAATATTTCTTTTTATCATATAATAAAACAATCATTGATTGCGCGGTTGGTGGTAACAATTCTTTTAATCAAGTTTTCGAGCTTGATGTAAACACCAATCTAATTTTATTTAATCAGTTGTCGAACAACTGCCGATAGGTTTGCTATGTTGTTCGACGAATAGTTTAATACAATGAGATTAGTGCTTACTTCAAAGCTTGCAAATTTGATTTTAAAAATATTTGTGTAATTGCGTATTTTTTTGCTTATCTTTGTTCATGACAAGGATGGTAAATGTATGCCAAAATTATTTTTCTTCTTGTACCGACGTGTTAGAATTCTTTTCTTTCATTATTTTAACTCGACGTTTTTGTTTGGTAAATAGATTTGGTGCATCAGAACAAGGACCAGCAAAATAAGCCAACCTATAAGTCAAGCAAGGTAGCGAATAGCGATAGATGTTCAAGTGTAAACTCTGCAATTTTCTCCAGAGGCAGTTCTTCAGGCATTTCGAAAGCTCCAACTGGTGGTTATCCAATGAACGCCGTTACTGCACTTCGAATGCTGACTACTGGAACACTTTCACACCCACAAGTTGACTTAGATGCGAGTGATGAAGAACTGGACGGTGATCTTGCACTCCAACCAGCACAATCATCCCATCCTGTTTCTCGCAGTTGCGAAAGTAGTTCGTGCAAAGTCGCAAACAGTCATTTCGCAAAAGTACCGGAGTTAGTCAACAAATCCAGTGTTGGCGACAAAGAGAAACACGAGAGCAAGCCGGACAACGAAACATTAGCCAGGAATACTGACAATCAAAAATTTGACGCTTCAGCTTCTATAAACAAGACTATCAGGCCGATTACTTCGGCTGTGTCGGATGAAGAGAAGCAGAAAAACTCCAGCGAATCTGCAGGTTCACTAGGTTATGAAAACCGACTTTACCAGTCGCCATCTGCGAATCTCGAGTTAAGTACTGGCGAATTCTCCGAGAGTCAAATCATTGGGCCAGTATCGGCTATTCAGAAAAACGAGACACATTTAACACAGCCTATGGACAGCGGGACATCCACAACCGGGAAATCGTACGATACAAATCTAACGCTCCCATCTAGCTCTACGCTTAATGAACATTCGAGCGCAAAACTCGACGGCACACCTCACAATGTTCTATGTCGTACAAAAGATGGTAAGCTAGATGAGGCCATCGGTGAAGATGCATTTGTTTGCCCTCTTCCGATATCGGAGACAGGCGCTGTACACACTTCACACACCTCCGGCAATCCACAATTAGCAGTAAACTGTTGTACGAGAAAAGAAAATCAAGAGGCAGTCACGAAGAGTTTAGAACAATCAGATGAGCTTTTGTCATCAATTGATGATCACTTGGAACAGGTAGATCAGGCGAATCTGACTAGTGCTGCCGATACACCATCACTGGGACACGTGGGTGGACCTCGAGTACCTTTTGATACCGACTGTAAAATGTCTGAAATACACGCTGAAAAATATTTCCAAGTAATCGAGGCTACAACAACTAACAGCAATAAAACTACCTCCCCCATTGCACCTGTGTACGAAAACATCAATATCGATGAAATTGACGCGATTACGGATAACGTTACCTGCCAACAGTATAGCCGGAATATTGAAAATACGAAAAATGAAGCTAAACATGCAAACGAAGGGGATGTAAATGAGACTTCGTTGAAGACGCTTACTAACTGTCAGCAGAAATCAACGCGAGCAGGTGAACTAACTACTGTTGAGACCGAGTCTGAATCAAAATTGGATCAATTTCCTCAATCGTCGTTAGAAAGTCAATCTGTTCTTTTGCCAGAATTAAATAAATCCATTCTCCTTAACCAATCGTTCCCCGTGAAAGTAGCCGCCACGCGCCATGCCTCCGGTACAGAGCTATTGTCTGAAGCCGAGGAACGCCATTTTCCAGACCAAACTACGCTCGGAAATGTCATTACAGCAGGTTTTTCGCCTGCGTTAGAAAAGCAAGCATCACTTAGTTTTTGTTCGTCTGATGAAGAAATCAGTCGAATCGCGTTACGCTCCGAGGATGTTTCTTTGCCTGAAAATGCTCAAACGTGCAAAACGACTGGAGAAACACATCAAAGTGTGATGCAATCAGTACAAGAGCGGGCCTATAAATCGGAAAGTTTACCTACGTGTACGTACATTGATCGGTCCTCGTTTATGAATAAAACAGACAGTGAGAGCCCTCATAGACCAGTAGTTTCACCCGAAGCTGATTTGAATTCATTTGAGCGTACTAAGCTAGAGTCAGATTGTCCATGTCTAAAAGAAGCGCAGGTTTCAGAGAGCAATGTTGAACACGTAGCATTGCCTGTCGCACATTCCCCAGGTTCTTCACTGATTTATGCAGCAGTTCCGGTCAGTGAGGCTGATGAAAGAGACACGATGCTTGTTTCGGAAAATAGAGAAAGTTCACTCGAAAGTCTGATTTCGCGTGTAGATCACACTCCAGACGCAGTTCTTTCTGAAATGCTACCGTTAGCCGACAACACTCATCAGACTCCGTTAAGTAAAATTTCTTCTAAAAAAACTATTAGTGTTGTTGATAGGACTGCAAATTCCCATTCACCTAGACTAGAAAATATTATCCCGCCTGCTATTCCATCGTCGATTCATACTGAGCGTCTAACGGAGGCAATATATCCAAACTCCTGTGGTGACTCAGAAGTTGGCCTTCTTAATGATGGTGACAACCACTTGTGTTTGGCAAGTGCTGCAAATACAACCGACAAAGAAGCTCAGCTAGAGCAAACGAGGCAAACGCATGCCGGTTACACGTGTGATTTGAGTGATAAGACGATTTTAGTTGATTCGGTTGAAATTGTTCAGGCCACGATCGTTGCAAATGTCGACTTTACGTCTAAAGCAGCGGCTAGTGATACTGTAACTGACGCTAATGAGTTGGAACGTGGCAGCATACACAGCGTATCTGTAGCGCTTCAGAATGATGCCCAAGTTTGCAGATCACCAGGTGATGCCGATAAGACTGAGGTGAAGCCAGTCCGTTATACAAGCGACAATTCACACTTTAACAACTCGGACGAGAGCTTAAATGCTGACTGTGTGTCTGACAAACAGGTGCTGACTATGAATTCGGGTTTTTATGAAAACGAAATAAATACCATTGCTCGTTACTTTGTATCAACTTCTGATGAACTGGAGGTAAATCAGGAGAACAGCACGGAATTAGACAATTCAAAGAGCAAAGCATTTACAGAAGAATCCCTCGCATCCAATGCTATCGAAATGTCGGCAAAACTTGGCGTACGCGCAGATGGCAAGAGAGTAATTGATGAGCTAGATGCTACTATGTTTAATGAACCCGTTGTTGAACATTCTGGGGACTCAGCAAGAAATTTAATCGTCATAACCAAATCCACAGTAGTGAGTCTCGACAACATGGAAGATAGTGGACGTGACAAATGTGCATCTAAGAATACGTCATTATTCCGGTGCAATTCACCTGAAACCAATTTTGAAGCACATGATGCTGAAGCTTCTTCCTGCACATTGAACAACGAAGGTTTGTCCGGTGGCATATCTACTTGGGTCTGCACAGAATCGGTAGTAACACCGATGTTGCACAGTCCACCCTCCAGTGTTGACCAAACACCAGTAACAGGCAGTCAAGATTGCGAACCATTATCGGATGTCTCGTCGGCTAATAAGGCAATTGCTAAAAAGTTTGTAGAGTTAAAAAGCGAAATCGTTGATTCGAATAAATCTTTTGGTGTAGCAGACACAGGTGACCGCGACAGTACGTGTGAACCAGAAAGGCCGAGTTTTGATCATCTATTAAAATCCGATTTTGAGCGTCCTATGTCTTATGTGTGCAACGATTCGGATGAAGAAGTTACCTATAAAGGTTTAGCACTGTCAACAGGAGGTCAGGCATCGGAAGCGAAAGAGAACGATTGCATGTCATCCAACAATGCACATGTCACTGGTAATTGGATAACAGAATGCGATGTTATCAATCGAACTGATTTGGCTAGTGCAAGACAAAGTCCTACGCCTCAGGGTAGTTTTAGTGAAGACGCAAGCATTTATATCAATACCACCCACGAGGAATGCTTCGAAACATTATCTACTAAGACTGTTGAAAACACAGTCGACATTGAGACTTCGAGATATTGTCAGCCTTCTGAAGGCATAGAAGCAAGTAGTCAACTTGAAGACGACACTTATGACCAATCAATAGGAGCAATTGAGGCGAATCAAGGCTACACTCAGTCAAGTACACTTTTAGGTGTGAGTAGTCAGGCTTTAAAAGAGAAAGACGAACTTCGAGAAAGCGACTATGGAGAACGGATGCAGGAAGGAGATTGTGCATTTTTGGCAGAAATCTGCAAGACTGAGCTTGGAGATGACATCGTCAGTCAACCTACTTTAGCTGAAGTAGGCCAAGCTCGGCGCTCGGGTGACTCCGATTTGTTGAACGTAGTCGCTCAGCTTAGCGATGAAAAACAACGAATATTGCCTTATTCATAAGTAAAGAACGCACATCACTCTCTGACATACTGTGCTCCAGGAGATCTTGGAGTCAATTGTCTGATGAACTAAGCCTTTTCTCTGGACCACTTAAAGGTCATCAACAGTAGCCGAACGTCCATTGTGCATGTGATGGCAACTATTCTGATAGGGCACTTAGGAAGCAGCATCGTCAGTTACTTTATTGCTTGGATGGCAGCCGAAAGCAGCATCGACTTAGGCATCCGACATTGTTTACGAGATTGGTACAATCGTATCTATTAAGTGGGGGGAAAATTTAAGATACTGCTGCCGGATGTCTGGCCATAAATTTGATAACAATTAATTAGCGAATTTAAGCTGAGCGCAAGTCTGTAGCAGTATATTTGTGCCTCCGCAATGGTTGATGATACTGAGAATAAATTAAAGATGAAAGCAATTACCTGAGAATCCAATTGTAAAAAAGTTTTTCTTTTTCGACGACATTTATTGGCATTGGCACGAAGAAAATTGCTGCTATATCTTTAGATGGTCCAGGTGTGGTAGGTATATGCTGATAGGATTACGCACGAGAAAGGTTACCATTAGAGACAGCCTTTAGCGAATGATCATTTATGAACAATGTAGTGTTGTAAATTGTTGCAGGTTATCCATAATCGTTTGTTACATAGCAAAAACTGATATAATATTACTTAAAATCAAGTTTGTGGAGTCTAAATATAATTTCAAATCCTGCTCACCGGTCTCTTGGGTGGCCACTGTTATTCGCGTAATCGGTCATTTCATTACGTTGCAATGCACCAGCCTTAACTAAGATCGTCTTGAATTGGCGAAAATAAAGTGACAGTCCAGAGACAAAGAGGTCATTTGCGAAGCCTGGTCAATTTTGACACCGACCGTGCTAGGTATCTAGACATCACTATATATATATATATATATATAAACGAATATAGATAATTAAACTAAATCGACCGACGAAGTTCACGATAATTTTCTGGTTTTCGCGAACTTTTTGCTTCTGTGCATATCCTTCTTGCTTTTTTTGCTTTATTCGATTTTGACCTAATCATTATTATGTAACCTCGAAAATTTTCGGCTTAACGACCATCGGCCTTTGGTTTGTCGTATCGGCGGCGTCATATTGGATTTTGCCGCTGCTTAGTGACGTCTGTTTCTCGCTTAAAACAAATTACGATGCCCTATTACATATTTTCAATAGTTGTCACAATTTACCACGTCTTATCTGTAAGGAATTGAGTTGTGTTGGAGCATTAAATGCACATTTTTCTCCTCTATGTCTTTGTTAGTCCTTAAGCAGTCCAGTGAAATTGCTTTCAGATTTTGGTCGTATGTTCCACGGCTCTACTGACGTCCAATTGACGGGAAAATGGTCGACTTTATCATATGGGCAATCGAACAGTAAGTGGCGCCTACTCGGATATAAGCATAATTCTTTAAATCTATCTTACGAGCTTGAAATAAGCATCAATCCCGTTGTATTGAACCAGCCGTCAAACAATGCTGCAAAACTACTATCAGTCACACGCAGCTATACTGTTCGTCATCTAGATAAATACAACTGGATTGGTGCTTACTTCAAGCTCGCAAGTTTGATTTAAAGACTTGTTACCACCACCCGCACAATCACTGATTGGTGATTATTTTATTACATATAATCATAATTCGTTATTTAAAGTAATCCCTTTGGTTATTTGCAGTTGACAACTGACTGCACACACGTAACTAAACCAAATTAACAATGTAGATAGATTGACTCATTGTGTGGTCATTATGAATAGACCGACTCCATAAAAGCTCCTATTCTTATGAAGCCTGACAAGTGGTGCATCAAACCAACTACTTTATGTGTATGCGTGTCACTCATCTCTCCTCCTTTGTTTAAAATTGCATATTGATCTACATCGCAGGAATGGGCCTAAAGCGCATTTCAGAAGGTAAATATGTACTGAGTGGGAATTTGTAATTTCACGCGAATCGATGACCAAAAAACAAGAAAATCTGGCTCACTAATTCCACAATTGCAGTCTTCACATTTTTGTATATTGTTTTTTCTATGTGCAATATATTATTTGTAATCAAATTCCATTTAGTCATTGCTCTTTAAATTGGACTATATTTTATGTGTCTCATGTATGTGGATATTATCGTTTTAATGTATAAATTTTAACTCAGTCATTGATTTTTTGTTTTCTTTAACAATCATTTGTTTGTCAGACCTGCATTCACGTTTTGGAAGATTTGTTAATTGTTGAACAGTTTGTCTTCGTTTTATTTAGGCTAGTTATCTTAATTGCCACTGTGTAGTTGTCTTATTTACTTTCGAACATTTTCAAAACAATACTCAGCTTAGGCCGGTTTCGAAAACATTCTGCCAAAGTTGAAATTCTGCATTAGTGTTGTTGTCAATAAGCCTCAAATAGAACCTCAGCTAAGAGAACTCCGTCATACACTTGGACTTATACTATGGCTTTCGATTTTTTTGGCGAGATCAAAATTGTCAAATCATGTTACGAGTAACAGCTTTCAGTAATTCGCGTCTTCTTCGATGACAAGGTAGATTAGAAAGGTTTCTTTCACTGTTTCCATACTTCAATTATTCTGACCAACAGCTTTAATTTTAGCAACTGTTTACTTCGTGTATGTGTGTGTAAATGTTTTTTTCAATCTTAAAGAAGGCTAACGAAGGCCTGTGCGTGCAATGTGGAACCGCAAAAAAACGATATATTACTGCTATTTTGCAACTTTACGGATACAACAGCCATAAAAATTGACCATTAATTCAATTAAACGAACATTGGTTGCGCGGGCGGTTAGAACAATTATTTAAATCAAGTTTGCGATCCTGACAAATGTGTGGTGTTTACATCAACATTGAATTTAAATAACCATGAAAATTTGTGAACGAGATTGATCGCTTCCAGACCAGATTTAAAAATTGATTAATGCGAAAAGCATAGAAATTCCATACGAGAACTGATACGTTATTGTTTGATTTAACTTATTTCGTTAAACTGGCTTCGAAAACGCGCTGGTCCCATTCTAAATAGCGTCTGTGAGTTTTGTTGCATCTCATATAATCGAAGATGCATATAGTATTTTTCCAATTCCTGCGTTTTGTGCACATTCTTTGTTGTATATACTTTTTTTCTTCCGAAAACTTTTCATATTGTTCGACTTATAATGATTTAATAAATTATTAAAATTATCGATACGAGATGTGTTATAATTCACTGAAATCTGAATTTTGTTTTGTCAAAGCTACGAAGTTAATTTGCGAGACTTTTCTTGGGACTATTTTCTGCGCATGTAGAATTCTATCTGATATTCACCGTCGGCAATCATCTCTTTTTTTCCTTTTTTTAGAATTGACTGTGTTCGTATTTAACTCACAGAGATTGAATGGCTCGTTAATAGTTTACTTATTTCGCTCATATTCCATTAGACGCATTGGTGAATAGAGTGATGTTTTTAAAGCGTATATAGTTAAAAATTTAATTAATCTTCTATAAGGTTATCACAAACAACTGAGACATGCTCAAAACTCCCGTTTTTAATGCGATTTCGGACAGCCTTTCCTTCAGGCTAATAATCTTTGGTACAGAATTTCGATTTAAGGCTCCAACTAGCCATTGTCCATCTATCCGTATACGGCAGACGCCATTCCACCTGGGAAGGCGATATTCAATTAAAGTTTTTATGGCAGGATTTCATCATGTACATTTCGGCGGTATAAAGGAAATATTGCATATGCTAGTAAATGCAATTCATCAAGTAGGTCGATTTCATCACTATGCGGCATTCATTAATTACACGCCTGTATTGTTCTTACCCGGGAACAATTGCGTCGGTATCTTGCAACTCATCTATTGTACCACCCAAGAAGGGAACTACATTTAATATTCAGTCATATAACAAATTAAGATTTTTGATCCGTCTTTCCTTCAGGTAGCAAATGTAATTTATCAGGTAGACGGCTTTCGCTACTGCGAAATACCCCTTAGAATTAATCAGAATTTCTGCGTTCACCAAATGGACACAACACCATTTTCTAAATACAAACTTAACCTCTTATCCAAAGGAGCTAGGCATTGCATGTAATTTTTCATTTGATACCAACTTTTGTCTTGGTCAGTTTTTGCAAGTTTAAAATTCAGTTTTAAAACGAGGCCAACCTGAGTTACCTAAATCAAAGACTGGCCAAACACAAGACAGCTTACATTGAAAAATGTAAGTAGTAGCGTACCAAGCAAGACGAAATCTGGTCTACTATATAAATTACATTTACTATCTTATGATAATTTAGTTTATGCTATATATATATATATATATATATATATATATATATATATATATTGTAGTGACTCGGAATCTCTAAAATGTGATAATGACACAATGCCACTATTGCCGAGGAGTAAACCGCAAGAGCTCCATTCCTGCAACCACGAAATGCGTATGAATTAGGCAATCAGTGATTGCCCGAGTGATGGTATATTTTTAATTCAAGCTAACGGACTACATTTACGCAATGCAAATGAGTTAAAAATATGTATGCAAGTCTACCGAACATAAAGCCGCATTTAATCTTTCAAAGTTTCTTCATTCCTATTAGGAACTTCGCCAGCATGTTTTTTGGATGGTCAAGAAATGCTAGAACGTGTCATTACGTGTAACTCAAAAATATTTGGCGACTGGTTAAACAATTTTGCAAACTTGATGTGAATAGTTATCAGCACTCGAGCACTCAGGTGGACTCTTCGGTGCGTTTCCACCTCACTGATGGGGGTCAAACTAATGTGCAAGTAAAAGCAACGCAACAGCGATCCCAAGCTTCCGCTTCGAACAGTCTCGGAAATTACTCTATTTTCATCGGCGGTCACGAACACAATTCCCCAGTAGACATCGCTATTGTTATTTTCGGTTTACAAACAAAGTATTGCAGCAGAAGAAGTTCATCGGTAAAGTTGTAGGCGCAAAATTTATTAAATATAGCAGATAATACGACGATGTCCACATTCACCTAGATTGCTAGCATTCTTCTACCATGCTAAGCAAGTATCTGCAGTAGAGCCTTATTATTTCTGTATTTCGATCGATATAGAATTATTTATAACAATTTAAATCAACTCTGCCGACTGGAAATAGGCATAGAGTCTATGTATGTTCTGCCATTTCTATCATCGTTGGGGACTCGATCTGACTGTAAGCATGACGGTTTTTGTGCCTTCATGCCTCAAGTTTTACTGGTGGCGCATTAGTTATAGCCAATGAAGAAACTGGATTAAAACAGTCTCAGCCCACACTATGATTGGCCGCTGTAGTAGTAGTAGTAGTAAAGCACCATGAATTGCAGTGTTAAAGATCACACGCAGATGAAATCCCCATCAGTCGGCAATCTTTGTAGTATGCCTGAGACAGCGATAGGTAGAAACGCATCCTCATTTATAATCATTGCTAATTTTACTGAAGCGTATTATTGACGAGTATATTATCAGTGATGTGAACACGAACTTTGTCGGGTGTAACGGGATACAGCCATCATCACGTTTCACGCAAAGCCCTATTTCCGTTTAACTACACAGCAACACTTTGTGCTAAATAGATGGTAACGGAATGAGAGCAAGCGTGCTAGATAGTAAGGCGTTTTCGTATCTGAAGAAAACACTGGCCACTGGCGCCTGGAAAATAGAGCTCGTCAGCCTTGGTTGGCAGATTAAGAGAGAGAAAAAGGTCAACACCAACTATCTCCACTAGGAAGAAGTGACCTAGTGTTCCTTTGCAAGCTACAGGAACACTGCATCGGCCGAAGCGCAGTTCAAAACGGCCGCATTATCTGCCTAATCGTGCAGGGTGGATAAGCTAAATCTGGTTACTGAAAACACCTTGTCACTAAACCTCGATCAGGCCTTCAGGTATGCGCGTTTAATTTGAGAACATTGAAATAAATTGGGTAACAAGAATCTTTAGCACGTGCGGTGAATAAATTAGAATTTTATATTGCGTTTTCGAAACTAGAATGCATTACGCTACGAATATCACGAAACTGTATGCACCATCCTTATACACGCGTCACTGGCATTGAAGCTATGATACCACGGTAGTTTCTCAAGCTGAGCAACATGGAGACTGTATTATCCGTAGTTCACTAGCTGAAGCTTGCTTAAACTCGAGCGGCGCGCTTGAAGACGTCTACCGAAGTCAATGCCGGAAACTCTAATCACCTGACAGCCAGGACGTTTTCTATTGCGACATAAATCCTCTGTTAAGTAGAGAAAGCAGTTAAGACGTGGTCTTGGTTATGTGTGACACAAATGCCTAAGTTAGACGCTTACGCCACGCACAAATTCATATAGGGGACAGATACACCAAGTTCAATGCGCAATGACAACGGTGAACGACTGTCATGTAGCTGCGAGGAGCAAAGATTAAACCTGAATAGCATAAACTTCAGACGTAATAAATTAATGGCTTCGTGTCAAATGAAAGCTGGAAAGTGTTTCAGTAATTTTTGCAAAGAATGCATTAATATCATTAATAGGGTTCGAACGTCAGAGCTAATACCGAAAGATTGTGAGAAACTCTTCGAGTGCGATTACAGAATGAAAAGTCATTATGGCTAAGCACAAATATCCATTACAGTTTCCATGAAAATGAATAGAAAGCGATTGTACTTGCCCAAAAATGCAACGATTTTCTGCCGCTAATAGCGATAGACAAATTTGAGAAAATGACGTGTATAATTTTAATCCGCGACCTCGTTCCTCGGTCGAGAGCCCGCCTCCGTCGGGGGTGCCTAGTTCACTGTAAAAGTATCCTTCGGACGATAATAGCAATGGTTACCAATGAAACAGCACAGAGTAACAGACACCACGATAGTGCACAGGGGTGCTCATATCCACTTGCTGGGAATAGGCACCATAAAAGCATAAAACCTCGCTTGAGGCGGATTTGTCCTGCCTGATTAAAACAAAATGCTCATCACAATATTGAGGATTAAATTCACTCCTATTCACGCCGTTTGCCATATTTGGCGTATTGAAAAGATTTTGGAATTGTTCGACGAGTTACAATTCATAAACAAGAGGTGCTTTGACAAAATTATTTTGGCTTATACTTCGGATCCAAGCACGTAATTCGCGCAAATAGTTATGCTTCCACGCTGCTTTCGACTTATGAACAACATTGCGCCAGTGATGTTCCTTATTCGCTGCGTGGCTAGCAGCAAACTCCTTTCGGAGCTTACTATCGAGGTTGCTGTCATATCATAATTCCGTGCACATATCGTGTGTTCAAGAGTTTTCATTTTACCGCAGATATAAAAAAGTACTTGTTTCAAGTTGGTTCCGCAGTAGTTTATTGCGGGACAGTTGATATCACTCAAAGGTCGGTAAAATCTTGACTCCCTATAACATTTCCAGGTGCACAGATTGCCTTTCCATTGATTGATGGGCTCTTGCTGATCCCGTCGCTCTGACGCCGTTCACAAATAGATTGACTGAAAATGTTGTTGAAAAAACTTGGCTAAACAGCATTTTCTAGCCATCTATTTGTGAACGGCGACGGAATCAGCGAGAACCCACCAAGCTATGCACCTGGAAAATTAAAGGAATAAAACTTTTCCAAACCTATGAGTGCTATCGATTGTCCTGCAATAGGCTACCGCGGAAAAAAATTTTAAAATGACCGTGCTGCGCAGCGAAAAGAATCGTTTAAACTACTTTTTTCGCCAGAGAAAGACTACTAGATTAAAAATAATATTACGATAAGAGAATATAACGCTATCATCATACCTATTTGTAGAAAGGTTCCATCTTCCAAAAACCTTATTTTGACTTATTGTTGATATTATTTGGGGGTTAAATCAACGAAAACCACAAAGATAAATATTGCCTCTCAAGGCCATGCATACAGACTTACGGTTTACCAAGGAAATCATTTTCTTCGCGAGCTGAACAGTCGGAATTTTCGCACACAAATTAATAACTCCTCGATACACCAAGCGAGTGTTCACATATAAGCAGTCAAGCGGAACTGCGGCAACACTGGACAACAGAAAGGCAACACCATGCCTGATTGAATCCCCCCTTTACCGGGATGGCGACAAAAGAAATATAACCTTGTGTACAAGACTGATATGAGACACATTGTAAAGTGCTCGAAGCAATACTGGAACAATGCGAACAATCACTGTGGATACCGCGTTTATGCATTCCTAGTGGGGTTAGATAAATCGTATTCAGTCGTCACTCTTTGCACGAACGAACGATTGAATGCGACTAGCGAGCACCTGCTAAATGGTGGTTTTATTTTGTATTAGGTGCTACGCATCTAGGAACAAACTAGTACAAACAGGACTAGAAGGATGAACCCAAGTAAGCATAAACGGATGGTATAATTGCATGTGCGTATTCGTTTCGTGCTTGATGGCGACTCATCAGAAGAATGCGGTTTTATGCCTCCAATACGAGTTTGTAAAGTAGCAGTTTGTGTGAACTTCAAACAAAGTCTTTGACAATGCGACTCTAAAGCCAACTCACTGTAAAGGGCACCAAAACTGTACGTTGTGTGATACCTGATAAAAACACTGGTTACCAAATAGGTAAATGGTACCAGAATTATGGTTTGCGAGTCGGTACAGGGTTTGTGATAATTTTCCTCTTCATAGTTGAAACGCTACTCAAGGCTGACGAGTAAAATCTTCCCAGTAGACCTGTTTAAAGCACTACAATATGCCTTCGCTTCCTCTATTAGAAAAAGCAGTCTTGATAAGAATTTACAGTGACAGGAAATCAAACCCGATACCTCTACGGATGTAACAATTTTA